>DWLR01000592.1:0-23945 GCA_018246295.1 Papilio alexanor hazarajatica | reverse complement strand
ATATATATATATATATATATATAACTATTTTTATATAATTGAGATCATCTATGACATTAATCTTAAACTCAACTCAAACCAGGATACATCATTTTTATAATTTAAGTACTCATCACTCATTGATATAAAGAAAGCTTAAATTCATTGACCTTCCTGATATAAGTTATCGATGTGGATGTACAGACAAGTAAAATATTTTTAATACTTTGGTAAAAAAATTAATCCACTAAAATAAAACCGTCTAAGGTTTCATTTACAAAGTACACAGATGTATGATAAAATTATGCGCAATTTTAATAAGCGTATCCTGTAATCAAAGGGACCTGTTAAATTATGTATTTTTTAAGCTTGAAATGAAGTTTTAAAAACCTGAGGAGTTGAATGTTTCGTTTGAAGGGAAACCAGATATTTATACAGTATAGATCGATATTTAGTTCTGATCTGATAAATTTGGTGATTTTTACAGTATAATGATAAATTATTTTATGCATGTTTATCGGATCATGATCGGAATGGAGCCGAAACAAAGTATCTATGACATTATTTAAATCATAAATTTGGTGTTTGGTTTAATCCTTTTCGTGTATTCTGCAAGAGGATCAGTCTTCTTCACATTTGGGATTAAATTAAATGAAAAGCGACGATTACGGTCCATGTATTACATTACAAAGACCTCATTGTTTTTGCCGTATATATTTTAATAACATTTCGTCTCAACTGAGACAAATCTACAATATTAATAGAAATCAATTGTTGAATTTAAGTCCTTCCATAACTCAGAACGGTAGCACGAGTGTTTGTTGTGTTTGTAATTGTCAGGACAAGATTTACATGAAAGAGAATGTTTGAAAAAATTTTACTACGCAAATGTGAAAAGTTAAAATCTTTTTAGAAAAACTTCACCTTCATTTGCAATAGCAATTTTACTAAGTATTATGTTTTGACATTAACAACTTTTTGAAATATTTTACCGTTCCAAGCTATACGTGGAAGTTACAGAAATTTCTACCGATATTTCTGAATATGAACTATGTATTTTAAATGATATAACTTAATTTTCTTTATTTTTGTGGGACTTGATGTTCTTAGATGCGGTGTGAAAATTCGCATTAAAATGATTACTATCCTGGTTAATTCCCTCTACTACGGTTAAGGTGCTCAGCATATTCCTATTTACATCACAAAAGTGCTCAAAGTTAAATGCTTCCTAAGTATCCAATTATCCAAACTAGTAAGATCTAAAAACATAAGTCGAAAGGGCTTAAAGCAACATTTTTTATGTTTCCTTAAAAAGTCATTTTGATTAAAATTGTTATTCAGAATATTTACAATAATTCTTGATCAACGTATGTATCTTAGTAAATTAGTAGTTGTAAATTAATAAGTTAGTAGTTGTAAATTAAAAAAATAAATATATTACAGTAACAACATAAATAATTAAAGTAAGCAAAATAAATATAATCGGCTTATAAAAACGTAAATAGTTTTATTAAGTGGAATTTACTATTCTAAACTATAAGTCACATTTCTTTTAATCTGTCCCTGATGTGTAAGAAAATATAACAGAAAACATTTAAGGTGTATGTGTAAAACCCTTTTATTTATGTAAGTATTAAATTTTTTTTACAAGAGAAAGCGGCTCCCCTGATCTTAAGTGACCACCAGACCATCAACATGGTCTAAGAGCGAGAGAAAGAGCAAGAATAAAAGAAAGCGAAAGAGAGAAATAGAAGGAGATAGAGTGTTTGTGTGGAGGAGTCAGGAAGGTATATAAACAAAAGTTTTGCAAAATATGCAACCCTGTTGAGACAGCATAGGTTTTCTTTCACCGTAGCGAATTAGTAAAGGCAGACAAGGACGCTTTGCAAGCTTAGTAGATAAATGAATTAAACGATAATAAGGAACAATTTATCTCAGCCTAATTTAATTACGAGCCTGCTTTTGTTTGTCTTTGCGACATTTTCACTGTTAGAAAATGTTTCTACTTATCCATCTCATAATTTCCTAACGCGATAGTATACGAAGGGTTAATTATTCGTATATATGCAGACATATATTATATTGATAAAAATTATATTGACATTTGAAAGTGGGACCCATTTAATTTTAAATAGCATTGGACCTTGGGTTCCGAAGATATGCCAAAAATTTTAAATGTACCAATTACATATTGGTACATTTAAAATAAGACCTGTTTGGATTTGTAATGAGATGTACCGTGGCTACATAACTTAATTATTTTTAAATAAAATTATATAAATTTAAAATCGGTTTTTATTAAAAAAAATATTTAAAGTTTACTTTTCTTATCTATATAAAATAATACTTTTCTGTATTTTTAAATACTTTATATAAGTATATTCCCGAAGAGGGTTGGCGTCAGGCCGGCCGTAAAACTCTAGCCAAAACACTGGTTTTGGCTAGAGTTTTACGGCTGTTACTGAACAGTACGGACTACAGTAGAGTCTACTACAGAACTACAGTAGTGTAGAGTAGAACATACTGTGCCGACCCTACTAAAGTGGGAAAAGGGCAGGGAGATGATGATAAAATAATAAGTTACTGCACAGAATTGTGAACTGCTATTGAATGCCTTCAACGGAAATAATATAAAATTCATTATATCTCACAACAAACTTTTCATTCGCAGCTGTTAGCGGCGATTAAAACTTTTAATATCTTTAAGATTCTTTGCTATGTTACTTTGTCTGTCCTATACTATGACATAGTAACATTTTCTTAATACAGAAATTAAATATCATGAGAAGTTATCTTACAAATGGTCGTCAGTGGTGGAAAAATTAAAACCTTTGTTCCAATAATTTCTTGATAAAATTTGTCTTACTATTCAATAAAATTTATCTGTCTGTGCATTGCTTCTTAAAATATTGTTTCTTAAAATAAAGGAAAAGTTGAAATTAAGCCGCACGTATTATTACGTCTCTAAAATATTTGATCCAGCTTACAAAATTCAAATAAATTTTAATGTCTATAAATATAACATGAATAAATTATCATTATGTGTACATAATTTGTACTTAAAATAAATAATTATTGATGCAAATTTTATCAAGAGAAAACATAGATGCTTGTATTGCCAAAGCCACAAAAACGATTTACCTTTAAATAAATCTACAACCGTAGACGTCACTGAAAAATAACGTCTAGACATTAACCACACTTATTTTCTGCTAACATTTAACAAATTGTGCTCATTCAAAAAGTTTGGTGAACTTACATTACATATTATATTATAGTCTATAAGTGTACTTATATATTGACATTTTATTTTTAACAAAAGTCCGTGAACGTAGTATAAAAATAGATCAGTAAAATTATAATGTAAAAGTAATTTAATGGTATAGGTGCAAAGACTCAACAATACTGTATAGTATTATTTACATAAATTCATATCCTTTATTTTGGTATATCTACAATATAGCAATATTTAATTAATGAGATAAAATGTCATCCTTAACATTTGTTTAACGTAAAATTTAATTAAATAAGTATTCAACCTCTTTGGTTTTACCAAAGAGGTCGAACTGGCCACATACACATAACGCCATTTATTATAAAAAAAAGGTAAGTGAAAAAATAGTTGAAGATCGAGAAAGAAAAATGAAGAGTGAGTGATGTTGCAAAATATGACAAGGTTTAATTAAATGTGAAATAATGTGATTATTGTAAATATTAAATTTATTAATAAATATATTTTCTTTATAACGGACGTTATGGTTTAAAAGTTATTAAACAACATTCAGTTTGTACTGCTGTCATCACGAATTCGAGCTTTGATATTCGTCCTATAGTTAAGTTCAAGTTTCGAGTTCGTAAAGTCGACAGGACCAATTCTCGAATCCTGAAGATCTTCTTAACAGTTGTACTTAGTTTTTATTATAACCGTTAACTGGTAGTCTGTGTATAACTGGCTTCAGATACCGTACATAAGCCTAGTCGTGGACGCTTGATCATTTGTAACGGAGTTTAATTATTAATTGTTTAATTCTTGTTCACCCTTATTACTGTTGTGAGGTGTAATTATAAAGTCATTCGACATTTTTATACAACAGTTAACTTAATCCAACGCTATTGTGAAAAACCAAAACGTTTCAATTTATAAATATTCAAATAATGTCGTAGCTTTAACAACAAATAATTCTGAATATACATTTATGCAAATCGGAGGATAAATATTTGAATGCACGTGCCGAGTAAAAAATTTTGCATAAAAAATTTCATGACGAAATATAAAACGAATTCTGCAGTTAATCTTCTTATTCGTGTATTTTAATAGACATTAAACTAAGCTTTGAGCTTTTGGAAATATTTAAAATTATAACAAATATGGTAGTATGCTCTTGTCACCGAAAGTTAGCCAAAAATGGACTCCTTATTCACTGCTGGAGTCCTAAAACACTTCTTACACCAAACGCGGTCGTTCGACGATTTATGAGGTCACCAGTTAGTCTAAACAGTGGGTGACCTACACACGTCTTCTATTCAAATATAGTCCTTATCTTTGTCAGTGTCAGTCAACGAGAGAGTATGTACCGCTTCGTCACAAGCTTGGTTTAAGTAAGATTCATTTTAGAAGCTTTCGTAGTAAATATTTCAACTTTATTGTAGCAGGCAAATGCCTGCTACAGTGAAATATTCTTTCTACTCTGCTGAAAGCAATCCAAATGGATTGCTTTCAGCAGAGTACGCCACATATTATTTTAAAATACAACAACTAAAAACTTTATTCCATCTAACTTTCAGTTTATCTGTTCACTATTTAGATGGGTAATAAATTTTAGAAGTACATTTTTTACCAATACTTTCAAATTTAACTATCAATCCACCCAGGCTTCGCTGTCGTAGATATATAAAATAAAAAATAGCCTAAGTTACTCAGTGATGTAAATTTTTCTGTTAATGAAGAATTTTTTGAAATTACCCAGAAAAACATTATTTTCTTATTTAATGTTAATATAAAAGAGCTTGATTTTACATTATATATTTGATTTTACATTGTATATTATATGTTTGTGAAAAAAAACTTTATTTATATTTCTTCAAATCAAATAATATAAGCTTCTACGAATTAGTAACAATTATAATATATTGAAATATATAAAACTGTAAGCTGTGTAAACTCACGTGTCGCTAAGAGTAACACGTGGGTGTACACAACTTACATTTGGTGTCTGTCAATATTCACTACGAAACATCTATTAAATACTTACTAAAACGTAGATATTCAGTTTTTAGAACATACTCTGTCTCTGATATTTGATCAATATAACCAATCAATATAACAATAATATACTTAAATATCTAGCTAGTCTATTATATATTATTATCTCTTCAGAAACTTGACAATTTATTTTATTGAAATTAGTCTACATTATTATATAGACGTTCAAAATGCGTAATATTATATTATAGAACTACTAATATATTTTTTTTCGTTTAAGGTTTTATCGTAGGTAATAAATCCTAATCAATGAATTTTAAGGATTGAAACAATAGTGTAAATAAATATGATTCTTCTAGGTTACAGTACAACGAAAACAATCGAAACGTTGCCTAATAAACACGATATGAGGGGTCGAGCATTAGACTATCGAAAGATAAAAAATACATATAGATATCAAACGGAATGATAATGTTGCCTTTTTATGTAAACGATATGTCAACGGCATACGGACGCGGTATATGCTACTGTACTTATATATCACCTATACCTTATTTGTCTATAATTATATAATATAGACAAAGATCTTAATGAATCTTTGTGTGTTCCAGATACATTCCAAAACTACATTATAAATATTATAAATTCTTTCGCTAATAGAACGCTCATCTATCAACGAGTAGCTTAGGCTTTATTTTATAACCTTATTTATCTATCGATTCATACGAGCGAAGCTGAACGTGTAAACAATTTAAATGATACATATGTAAGCTCGTTTTTCCGTCCTAATAAATGTCTGTTATTGTAAGATATTCTTAGATTCCCACATCAATTTCGATACAACGTTCTGTTTGTTGGCATTATTGTGAATGCTGACTGTCGATACGTGAGTAAATGTACACTACTTTGTGCACATTTATAGCTATCTCTGATATGATATTCGATGTAAACAATTTTGACGTATATGTATAATAAATAATTATAAATATTTATTTATTAATTTGATACTTTATAGTGACTATGCGGTTGGATTTTCCTCGCTAATATTGCATTAACAATATTTCGACATTTATTATTACAATTTTCATATCATATATACAGATTGTATACTAATGTCGCATCTTTTGAAAAATCTTCTTTTTTTAATGACTTGTTAAGTTTAATTCAGTTGGATTTTCAAAGGTCGTGAAAACGTGAAACTATCACATCTTAAGGATTAAAATAACATAAATCTAAGTTAAGACAGTTTACTTACTCTACTTTTAGTTTTAGAACAAAGTAAATTATGTTAAGAGATATATAACCCAACTTAACAGCATCGAGATTAATACAATAAAGGAATTTAGCACTAACTGGATTTGCCGAGTCGCTCTTCAGATGTGTGTAATTGATTTTCCTTTGCCCTTGCGACGCAACCTACTTCTTGACAGTGAAGCTTTACACACTTGGCGGATAAATGAATTAAACGATAATAAGGAAAAGTTATCTTGGCCTGATTTAATTATAAAGCTGTTTATATTATTTAGTTTTATCGTTCTTAAGCGATAGATATAGATCTCTGTGATCTTTTATGCTTTTAATTTGTGGGTAGAAGGTGCGCGGGTTCATAGAAATCATCTGAAACATTTGATAAACTGAAAGCATTTAAGGTATTGACATTTTCTTGAATTTACACAATAGCACTGACAAGATGAAAATGTACATTCTTAGTAAAAATTCTCTTTACGGACAATTTCCTAGTAAAATCAATTATCTCATATGGTATTTCTGGAATGATTCTTCGAAACTTCAAATAAACTGACCATTTCCTTAAAGACGATTTGAATGCTCTTTTTTCTTCAGTATTCGAGAGGGAATTATAAGACTTTACTGCTTAAATTACTATGTAAGCAGTAAAGTCTTTAATGTATATATACGAGTTGTCTATCACGAGGCTAACTCATCGTCAAATTACTCAGTGAAGAATAGTTATATAGTTATATTATACGAGTAAACTTCAGTGAGAGAACTTCATTAACTTATAATCTCGCGCAAATGCTCGATGATTCGTTCAGTTCACAATTTACCGTCAGTTCATAAAAAAATTTGACGATGACAGCTATATTATACTAAACGACTTGACCTAGTTACTTCGATAAGAAAATAGTACGTAGTGTAATAATTAATGTTATATATTTGGAATAGCTTCTGGCGAAATTGAGTGACTTCAGCATCAAACAATTGTAAATTTTGATTGTGCTCACGAGCAAGCTATGGCTTTAACGTTAATTAATTTACTGTTCAAGTACACTGTTTATCAATCGGCGCGTAACTTGAGGTGTACTTATTATAAATGTGTACTTTGCGTGAATATAATTTAGCTGAGTCAATAAATTATTTTGAAATAAAATAATTTTTTTACTTAGTTACCATTTTCTATTTTCGTCAGAATAATTACTATATAAATATGATCCTTGAGGAGCATACTCCTAATGGTGTGTCTGACAGAACGATTTAAAAATCAATCATAATTATATATTTTGTTTATGATACATATTGAACGAAAATTCGTTTTCTTTTCTTACCTGTAACCGAGAGTTGTGTGCCAGGATAGCGCCAAACGGAATTCCATAATCTCTGTCCTACCCTTTTGGGTTACAGGTTTTATGCTGTCACAAAAATATCGTAGGGACCAAAATAAAAATGATCCTTCTATTTTTGATTGTACAGGGTATCAAGAAATGACGTGTACGGCGGAAGATTACCGAGGCCTTGGTCGAAAATATGATGATTTACCAAAACTAATTTTTATCCTAAGTTGTTTAGTTCAGGCGCTAGAAGGCAACTTTTCAACAGATTTTATTCCTTTTTTAAATACGCGTATTCATCAATAGACTACGTAAACTCTTGTTTAATAATTAATAGGTGTTACAAAACTCGGATGGAAGAAATTATCAAATCATATTTTTGCCACCGTCCGTATAGCTTTTTCGTACTAACTTCCATGTTTGCTAAAATATGAGCTTCAAACTCTGTTAAAAGATCTTTATGTATGAATCAGAAATGTATTCTCATGTATTTTCTATTGTTTAAGCTTATAGTTCTGTAGGACTATACTAACGACACTAACCTCTGTGATACACTTTATAAAAAGCAATGTTCTTCGTAGATAGCACGGGCCATTTGCTCCTGCACTTGACGTTGGCTCCCTCGCCACATCCGTTCCCGTTTCAGTCACGATATAAGTTGCAACAATAATGAGAGAGTTGCTCTACAATATGTATGATAAATTTGTATTTAACTGCATTGTGCTGCCAAAATATTTTTGCACTTTTTTGAACTTAGTTAACAAGAAGAAATCGATTAACGTAGGATATTATAATATCTGCACTAACATTATAAAGAGATTATATTATTCCGGATAAACTCAAAATCGTTATACCATTAGAAAACTTTTCTATCAACCAGTAAAGTAGGCTATATATTATTTTTTATTCGTTTATCTTCCCGTGCGACGTCGCGGCTGATTGACAGTAAAGTTATAATGTTACTAATAATTTTTTATGTGTTGGTCATTTTGACTGACTGTAGTATTCTTTATATCCTGCCATTCACAGTTGTAACATAAATTTATTTTTATTTCTTTAGTCCTTCATTCTTTTAACATGTTTAATCCTGTAGTATACGTTTCATAGCACTCTATAGAGCTACACTTTTTTCGCTTTGAGCGCTTTAATTTTTACTGATGAGTGATGTCATATACGAGTATTTTAGAACAATTAATATTATTTGTTGTACTTGTCAAAACTTTGTGTAAAAATCGGAAGGCAATTATAAGTCTTTGCTGAAAACAAACTTGAAATTTCATTAAAAACTCAAAATCATTCCTAAACGCGAATATATCTATAAAAGTCATTTTCATCAACTTTCATTTCTGAGATGCATAAAATAGCGATTTTTGTATATTTATGCTTGAACTTTGACATTCCAAAGATGAAAACAAAATTCATTGACGAACAAAGGAAACGCGAAACGGTAATTAAGTGCGTAGCGAAGAGATTTTATCGGATTAAATAATTTTAAGTAGGACAGTAAATTGAGAGTTCGTAATATTAATGATAATAAAGTTTAATCAATCATTTTTAACCTGTACTTAATCTTATTTTTAAAAAATCACTCCTTTGATTTTTTAACGATTGTTACAAGTACCGGTTTAAAGATTAGAAGACCAATCGATTTAGTAAGTAATTAACTATGTTTATAATAATACTTAGTTTCACAGTACCCCGAGTAGTGAACGAAAAATGGGGAAAATTAATGCGAAAAACGTCAATACTTTAATTTTGTTATTGTTTCTACTGTTAAATGCAACACAATTTAAAACAACGCGCAAGAAACGGTTAACATTGTTCTTGGAAGCCTTAAATCTTTTCTTTTACTTCCACTCCTCTAATGATCCTAGACCTCTGATTGTCCTATCTCTTGACATTCGATGAGGTTAGACACGAACCCAAAACTTTTAATTCGACTACAGAGCAATACCAAGTTTGTAATCTAATGGAAATTTAAACAACATATAAATAAAGATAATTTAATTCCATTTGTGATTTACTTTTAGAACGATTTTACTGCGGTTCGTCTGTAATACTGGTTTGGTGTAAGTATATATTGAAATTGATGCAGGTTTTATTACATTCTTGTAGTATTTCGGCAAATGAAAATACATCTTACACCATTATAGTCAAATTATTTACATGAATATTTGTTTTATATTTTACTTTAGATACTTTATCAACTTTACATAGTGGTAGAGCAACCGCAACAATAATATCTGTTGCACGAATGGCCCTCTCGACCGGTGAAATACCACGAGTTCGCAAAAGGCAGGCGTGACGTAATTTACACATAAGTATATTTCAGCACACGCAGAAACTTTTCCTTTAAATAATATTGAGAGAGAGTAAGTATACAAAGCACAACACTATTACACAGCTAAAATAAAGTAAAAAAAATTACGTACCTAAAATATGCAGAAGAAATAGGATGGGTGACAGAATAATACACGCTTTGGAATTACACCATTACATTAACAATTACAGATTAAATTCCCAACCAAAGATGTTTATCTCTAGATTAAATACGAATTAAACGAACGAATTAAAAAAGTTTCCCGTGGTATTAATTCAAAATCTTGTGTGAAATCGTGTTTAACCACAACAAAAAACCACTTCAAAGTTAGATAAGTAATACACTAAATTATCTTACATACGTACTCTACGAAACCGAGCTTCAGTTTTGAACGTCGAGATGTATAAATCTATGGCTCCAGCATTTACTTTTCCAATCTTGACACTCCACCTCTAAGGTCTGGAGGCTATGTAATAATTATCAGGCTATTATCCTTTAGTTAACTCCAAAACTAACAATTTACAATAGATATCAATGCTTTAAAATCAGGTTTAATGAAAAGTATTTGTTTATATATCAAATCATGGAAGACAACTTCAACTTGCGATATTTCGAGACGTGTAATATATACAAAAGTCTCTTTTCTATATGCATGTGATATACGTTTTCCAGAATTGTTTTGCTTTAGGAATTTAGTTTAATAAAATCTATTCTAGTAATGGTGATGGCAGCTCAAAAGGGTAAAATTTTTGTATTATGTTTTCTTGTTACTTAAAAATTGGCTTGCATACTGTGACTTGATACGAGAAAAAACTAATACAGTTTTACCTTTGTTATGATTAAAGTTAACATACTTTATTAATATGCCTTTATTAATATACCTTTAGACGTTCTTCAACTGTGTAATTAACTTTCCTTTTTTTGTTTTGAGCGCGGTAATCTACATTTTGCCTGGATAGCTTTGGTGGCTTATGACATTAAATGGATTAAACGGTAAAAGAATTCTTCTTTTTAACATAAATCTGTTTATTATTTTTTTCTTTATTCTGATACGCGCTAAGACTTTTATCAGATTGTATTTTGAATTATCATGGGAAATTTTGTAGCGAACATTTTTAATATGTACCAACTAGTAAAATTCAAGTTGTAAAGAGTTCAAATTTGTTCTTTCCTTTGTTCATTCTTTCTTGTTCTCACCTAAGTGAACGATACTCATAGACATCTGCAACAAGCATTTGCGAGTTACAGATGCATTGCCTACCTTTAATAGATAGTGGAAGGGATAGACAAATGGACATTTCCTTCTCCTATTCATCCCTTTCCCCGTCAAATCCTCTTTCCCTTCCTACCCCTTCCTTAT
The DNA here is from genome assembly GCA_018246295.1 of Papilio alexanor hazarajatica. Taxonomy (NCBI): domain Eukaryota; kingdom Metazoa; phylum Arthropoda; class Insecta; order Lepidoptera; family Papilionidae; genus Papilio; species Papilio alexanor. Next base: position 12,516 of record DWLR01000592.1, on the reverse strand, counting down.
TAGAAAAGGGTGGGAAGGGGAAGAGGACTAAAATTGGGCCTCTAGCACCTCACTCATCAGACGAAACGTAGAAAACTTCTACTTCACGTCTGTCTTCTGTGAGGTCGTTGTATTTCACCGGTCGGACGGGCCATTCGTGCAACAGATGTTGCGGACTCTACCACTCTTCTTTTGAGTTCTCTTTGATTTTTGCAAACGTTAAGTCAACAAAACATATCTGTCCTATTAGTTAATCACGTTACTGGTTTATTTGCTTTTAAATACATCAAGATTCCTACTCGGTATAATTCAATATCGAATTTAAATAACAATGCTTTTACAAAAAAAAAATAGATATATTCCCCGCATTTGTTTGAACCCATCGTGCAAAAGTAATACATTTATCAAGCTGTCAAAGCAAGTTTACACATAGAGTATCTGTTGACAGATACAAAGATATATGTGGAGTTTGAAAAGTAATGCACATTAAGCAACTTAGCAAAAATCCGCTCATTATTTATCTTCTATACAATAGTTTTGTGTAAGATAGTTCTTTACTACTACTTCCTCAGTTTATACTTGGAATAAGCTATTAAATGTTTTTTGGCAGCAAATTGTAAACTGAACTAATCATTGACAATTCGACGAATCATTTCTCGCCAGTTTGTAAGCTTTTTTGAATTTACTTATTTTTTTTTTTTTTTGACTTGAGTTAATTACATGAAAGTTAGAATGGAAAATAATTTTTGGATAAGTTAATTTAGTTATATACAGTCACACATAAAACTGCACATATAGACTGGAATGATTTCATTAAATATAGTAAAATAAACAAAAAGCAAACTAATTGTCACATAAACGTCAAGGACTTGCCTATCATAAATGTCCGTAAATAATTTTGTCAACATCACAAAGTATTTTATTAGTCATGTCGTTAAAAGCGATACGTTGTTAAAATCGACTCGCTTTTATGTGTGAATTAATTTACGAAGTGATAAATATAGAAATGTAGAAATTCTTAAAAAAATAAAAATCAGTATTTTACCGTTAGACAGAAAAAGAAAGAGAAAGAGGAGACAAAGAAACTTAATTCGATACTAAAATACAAAATTCTTTTTTAAAAAAATTCTATATATTAAATATTTAAAATTAATAGCTCTTTTCTTTCTTTGCGCTAAAGCTTTCTTCCCCTAATATAACTTATCATGTCCTTGAATTTTCACTATCGCTGCTTAAGAAGATGCATTTCAGGCAAAATTAATCAATTCATACAAAATTTACATCCTGCCTTTCATATTGGTATGATATGTAGATGGTGATATATCTATTTTAAGTATCTACATATCTTTCTATGAATTTCTCATATCACAACAGCCTTACAAATTGTTATGTAAAATAATTTAATTGAGTGCCGATTAGAATAGTTATTTAGATCAGTTATGTACTTAAATAATGATTTCGCAAATGCAACAAAGTTATATAGAAGAAAGGGGTAAAATGATGTGAAAATACTTTACCTTTGCCGGATCCTGATGGTTACCAGTCACGTAAACTGAAGCTCTGCGACCCAGGAGAGTGCGGCTTACAATTGAACTGCTCCGCCGACCCGACATACGATCTTGTGGAACTGGCAACATTTTGCTTCCTCTTTTTAATTTTATACAAGCATTTTACTGATTTACGCCTGATAAATAACACTCGTATTCACAATATAACTATCGCAATCTATTAATATACACTGTTAAGTTAATAAGTTATTTTATAGAAATGCGCACTTTAAGTAATAATTATTAAAATTTAAATTTACGTTATTATTATTATCATCGAGATCATATTATTCTGATAGGTTATGCTCTATCTGAAACAAAAAAAAATATATATTAATAAGTTATGTTTCTTATATTATGTTTTGTTGTGTGAAAAATTGTTACAAACCTCCTGGACTCAGACGACCTCGACCAGTTCGACCTCCGTCAACCTCAATGTACAGTAGAATCTCGATTTTCCGAACATCGATTATCAGGATATCCGATTATCCTGACTTTATTCTTCACGAGTCTAATTAGTCTGTGATTTAAATTAGTTAGAAATGATTTGATAGCGTTCAACTGATAAGTTCTATTTTTTTTTTCTCTAGATGTTACTTTTAAATGGTTTGAAAGACAGGATGAATCGGATCCCATACAGTTACTACAACTGAAGCGCATCTTGGCCGCAATGAAAAGATGTGATTCATTACGTCAAAGATTTATTAATTATTTCCAACCAAAATTTTAATTACATAGGTTACTCGATTTTTTTTTTAATATCGTATTATCTAAAAGAGGTTAACCTCTTTCTGTAATAAAAAACTATTAAAATTTAATTTTTGTTTGATTTGACCTTGAAATTTTCTTGATCTTGGTTTTTAGATTATACGGAATACCCCTAGTTTTATTTGATTCGGATAATCGGGATTCTACTGTATCTAATTATGAATCTGATAGTTCAGTCATCGTTTAAACACACAAAATCACACTGACTGTGAATTCAAAGTTCACTTAGAAGTAATGCTTTAATTCTAAGTGAACTTTGAATTCAAAATTAATAAAGAAAAATGTTTTATTATTAAACATACCATAGCTGAGCGTGAGTGCGATTGCCCTGATCAAAGGAACACGCGCGTTGCCACATAAATAATTCTTTTGACACCTTTCGTGAAACAAAAATTCATTTTGTATTCTGAATCAATTAATTATGATTTAATTCTATTGAAATTTTGCCGTCTTGTTAACCTATATTATGTAAGGAAATGGTAGACAATTAACCAAATCAAATAAGCTAAAAATCAATTAAGTATGTTTTCGAGGGTTTATTTTTCATTTTTGTACTAAGAGTACAGTGTCTTCCGTTAGGGCATTAGTCCGTTTACTTGCTGTTATTTATTGTTTATTGACAACAGATGCACGATACCATTTTCATTTTTGCTCTTCAATATTACTTATTAGAACCTGGTCTTAAACTTTTAAAATTAATGGGTAATGAGGCGCCCTCTATCTTAAGTTGACGCGCCGCTTAAAATTTTCCGACGACTTTCATTTAAGGAAGCACGTCGTCTTTCACACTTAACATCTTTTTATTGAGTTAACGTGAGAGCGAAAGTATGTTAATTTGCGTAATATATTTTTTAACTACATTAGATGACATGAATGTGTTTTTATAATGTTATAAGTAAAAAAGTAAAGTAGATGTTGCCAGAGGCTTCGGACGCACTCAAAAGATCGATATCAGGAAAATACAAATTAATGTAATTAAAATGTCTTTTTTTTTGTTATCATCAGCAATATTTTATATCTGCTTATCATTTGTGCGATCATACGTCATTAATTTAAGCACCCAATTTTCATTAACATCCGTCAATCCGTTTTTAATTTATAACAGGACACACAAACATTCAGAAGTAAATTTTATATGGCCTATCATTTGCGTAATCACACATAGTTGTTATGTTACAATTTTGATTAAGATCGGTCAAGCCGTTCTGTGTCCGTGTAATGAGACATACATCAGACAGACGAACATACAGATACTTTATATAGCCCATAACAGTTGCAATAATGTGTTCTTGGTGTGTACCGATTTTCATAAAAATTGGTAAAACCGGTCTTAATTTATATCGGTATATACAGAAAACAAATAGACAAACAGATTTTTATATAGCCTATCTTGTGCGTTATCACGTACTCTCGCTGTGTAATTATGTCCATTAGGATCGGTCCAGCCGTTCTATAGTTAAATTGTGACGCACAGATAAACAGACATAAAAATGGTAGATTTGATGTTAGTGAGGCATAAATGATTTTTTATTAAAAAGTGTACAAAAAACTGAAATTACAGACAGACTCTACTGACTTATATGTATATATAGATAAGTCCCATAGGTGTAGGCAGAAATTGCGGATTCACAGTTGTAACGGTCTAATGTTTTTGCACCGATGAAAAATAGTTTTTTTGCTCCGTCCTTAAATCGGCTAATTTGTCTAGCGGGCATTAATTTTGTAGGTTGTGATAAGAAAAGTATGGTTTGCGTTTTCGAAGTTATTTATTTAGATATTTATTTCTCCACTCTCTTTATTTTAATTTTGATGTTTCCTGTTAAATAATAAATAATATCTTTATGATTTCAGATAAATTAGCAGGTTATTGTTATCAGTGCTGATGGAAAATACAGACAAATTCGAAATAGAATGTTTATATTAATACATAAAGTGAAAACTTCGGAGAAGTTTGTAAAAATATTGAACTCACGGAAATATTTGTGATTTTTAGTTTCTGTGAAGCAGAAGCGGAGAAAACAATTATTTTATATATTATGTATGTATTACGAATACACTAAATTAAATTAAAAATAATTCTTTCAAAATAAAACATCCATGTTTTACTTTAAAAGAAAATAACTTAATTAATTAGGCTGAATTTTGCCCAGTTCTCGATTTGGAAGATAGTAATTACTATTTATGGCCATCATATTCGTTATATCTCATCGATAGCAAGTGTTGTTCACTACGGATATTTAAATTTTGCATTGTACTCTTAAATATGTGATCAACGAAACTTTACTAAGAATCAGTTACAAACATAAATAACGAACACTTTTTATTTCTAAAGATATCAACAATGTCACCGATTCGGTTGGATACGCAAGGGATGCGAGTTGATTTTGTCTGCTCCGATTGCGGATTTCCCAAAAGATTTACAATGAGATTATTTTCGTGGAGAAATGTGGTTGCAGTTGTAGTTGCTGCTGTATATAAATAATAAAAATACCATCGTTATATTAATTATTTAGATGGGAATATTAGCACATTTTTCATTTTAAATATTATTTTACATTATCACTACATACATATCAATTCCCTTTAACGGCTTGGACGTCTTATCTAATCGAAAAAATCGCATAGCTAGTTAATAAATTACTATAAAACTGAACCACTTTCAATTGGCTAAATCAGGAGATTTATCAACAAGAAAGGGGATGAAATGATGGAAAAGAGAACGGAGTCTGCAGCATCTCATTCACTAGATGAAACGCAGACGTTACGTGACGTTACCTTACTTCATGCCTAGATTCTTTGAAGTCCATTACTATTCAGCATGGTCATGTTAAAGCCCAGATACTTTATAAATTTCACTTAAAGTCAGGAATTATAAACTTAGCTATACAAGATACAAACAATCGCAATAGAACTCAACTAGAACCAAATCAATCCAAGCTTAAGGAACTTTGTAACGAGTTGGCTATCCTCGCATTAGTAGATTAACGCTTCTCTAAAGTTTTGCTTTGACTAACACCACGAAACGTGACCTAAATGTTCAAACTATTACCAATCATTTAACATATTCACATCAATTGATACTAGAAATTCTTTAAGGCATATAGTTTGTAAAGTTTCTAGACCATATTTACATAAATATGGTCTAGAAACTTTACAAACTATAACTAAGACACATATCTTTTTAAATATGTGATAGACCTTATGAAAAAGGAAACAGCACGGAGAATAGTTGGTAGAATGATTAATGTATTTAAAAGATAAACATTAGATGTGGTGTAATTAATTCATGTACTATATTTTATCGAATAGGAAGATCATCTATATCCAACTAACACCAAGAGAAGATAATACTTATGTAAATGTTATACAGGTAGAATTTTTATGGGTATTTAGGAATAAGTTAGATTTCTGTTAACTACTGGTTAGTAATTTATTAAGTATTTTATCTGGAATGAATCACATGAAAACTATTTTGATCATTTTTCTAGTTTCTTTTGCAATTTTTTTTTATAAAAACTTATGCAGTAATTTTAACAACATTATTTAATACATTCAACGACATCTACAATAGCAAATATGTATCTAATATAAATGACTGCACTGTACCTATACAGCTAAAGACAACACATATGCTACCCATGCTTCTTATGGTACGAAAATTGAGTCTTTAAGTACATTGCTTGATGATACTCATATCTGGAATTCTTGCGGCAAACTTAGGGATATTGTTTGACCTACTTTATGAAGAACTCAGCTCCTGATATTTAATTTTAACCAATAAGTTAGGCGAATAATTATTTGGATAAACTTTTATGTTCCTCGCATCATATTTTTTTAAACTTAGCCTTTACCATTATAGGCCAACTTTTTGATAAACATGAATATACGCGAAATCAATTTACAAAAAAAAACAGCTGGGAATATTTTCCTAGCTGATTTTTTGATTTTTCTTATTTGAAAAGAATGGCTCCGAAGGCGCGTGTACCAATCACTTTTATTTGTAATCATTTATAGTCACGCTACGTCTCGTTACAAATACATTAAATCCAAACAGAGCTTGTCTTAAGTCTACCATTATGTCGATTTTCGGTAGATCTTCGGAACCCAAGGTCCAATGACATTCAAAATTAAATAGAACCCATTTTCGAATGCCCCCTTTTTTGCTTTTCATTTTTTTTATTCTGTTCGGCAATGCCGAAGTTCTACGATAACAAACGTAAAAAACCCATCGGAATCCTCCTTTTTTCAAGTCGAATAAAAAAATAGACAATATGTTATTAATTAAAAAAAAAAAAAGAAATCTGATTTCTGAACAAGAGTTCTTATTTATTTATACGTTATAGTAGTTTTTTGCGTACGAAGATACCGTATAATCTAACATAAAACAAAATCTGTTTACAGACTAACTGTACGAAAAAATTATGTTATTATATATATCAGGTATCTGTAACATGGAATTACACTTTAATTATACTTCGAATTATTTTTATATGCGTCAACGTCCAATTGGGAACTTCGTCAGCTTGAATACTTTATACGAATACCCTGTCGTACTTTGTTTGTTTAATCGGTAATAAACGTAGTAGATACTTCGTTATCAAGCAACTGTGAATGTAGGCTGTTCAAAACAAACTGGCATTAGGAGAGCGAGCATGTTGTGTAGTGTATTTCACCCATAATAAGGTTAACAGGCTCGCAATCTCGAGCGTTAATTTTCCGCCACTCTCTAGTTAAGGGAAGTCACTTGCTATGTAGGTCTTTTTAAGTTTAAACTCACTGATATTAGATATTTTATTTTAGTTGAAATAAAACATTTGTGGATTAAAAATTAGTTTTATCGTGAGAAAATTATCTTTATTAATTTTGGTATCTTCTTTATCCGAGAAATTATCTTATATTTAGTAAGAAGTTAGGTGGTAGAGTTGTAGAGTAAATTACCTACTGAGTATCCACTACACCAGAACATCCTGCATCTTAGGTTGTTCTTACACAAGATTCTTAAATCTATGGAGCACTCAAGTGATTTCTGACAAATTTGAATTAATGTGCATTAATTTTTTACATTCTCATATAGTGTACGCCTAAGTGTAAAATATTACTTTGATCGTGTTCTTAATCAATAATTTATATGTCTACATGAAAGAAAGATATTAAGTTGTCTCTGATATGTTGAGCGATCAATCTTTTTAATGCTATAAATTTGGTCTTTAACGATCCTCCGCTGGCGTTCTAAATGTGCTCCAGTCATAACATTTTCACATTTTATTGAGACTTATTGCAGAAAGATTTTAAATACATGGAAAAGCCTTTATGAATATCAATTGTGAGCATTTGAAAACGCGCATGTGAGTTTTTATATAAATTTATATTGAATTGCAAAATCTGCAAAATCTTATAAAATAATGATTCGATATTACTTATAAAATAATGGCTCAAATGTTTTAGAATGGCGTTTCCAGGAACACGAGGACGCGAAGTTGGGAGATACTGATTAAGGGCTGCGGAATAACTCATTTTTTATAGAAGAAGGTGGCAATCGAGCATGCAGGCCACCTAATCTTGAGTGACCTCTACCCATAGACAACTGCAATAAGCCAATGAGTTATAGATGCGTTACCTGCCTTTAATGGGCAGAAGACAGGAAAAACATGAAAAAAAATATTTTGTTTTCCCATCCCCCCTCCGTCAAATCCACTTCCCTTTCCAATACTTTCCATTTCAGAAAATGGTGGAAAGGAGAAAATGACGGGAACTGAGCCTCCGGCATCTCACTCATCAGACTTCAACTTCACATCTGTCTTCTCTGTGAGGTCGTCGTATTTCACCGGTCCTTCCGGGCCATTCGGTACCAGATGTTATTATTACGGTATCTACCACTGTTAAAGATAAGTGATTAACGATTATTATTATTATTCCCTTGCCTATTTTTTCACTTTTAAGTAGGGTCGGCACAACACGTTGCTTTCTTCCATGCCCTTCTATCAGTCGTCATCTCAGTAGTCACTCCTTTCTTGCCCATGTCATCTTTCACGCAGTCCATCCATCTTTTTTTAGGTCTACTCCTACCAACATATCTCTCAACATTCATATCTAACACTCTTCTTATTACATGCCATTTTAAGTGATTAAAGATATTACATAAAAAAAGACATGGTCCTTTTTTGTATCCTGTACTGCCTCAGTCGCTGAGGCGTGAAAACGTAACAAACATTCTTTCACATTTAAAACATTAAAAAGATGACAGATAATCAGATTCTTTAAAAACGAATCGACTCTGAAACTAGTTATTGAATCTTTCGATTTAACGCGTAGCAATTGTTTTTTTTATCTCCTATTAATAAATGAGCGAACGTATTTTACCAAAACTTGTTTCTACCAATACTTGATGCGATAACTAAAATATCACTTCAAGCCAAGAAATTATGATTTCTCCACATTATTCCACAGAAAGTTTGCAGTGGTTGCTATGCGATTTTCCTCAGTTGTTTGTATGAAATGACAAAGTTTTCTCATTGTTTGTATACTTAGAGTAGGTCTTTGTTAATTAAGTTAATAATATTTGTTATGACATAAAGTTCTTTACTTAGGAAAATAGTGATATATAAGATTTATTATGCTATATCTAGGATTCGAATTCTATAAAAACTGAACTACTAATAATAGTGTAAAAATGTTAACCGATTATAGAATATGTGGGCTTTAGGCTTCTTAAAATATTTATGTGTCTGATAAACTTGGAGAAGTATTTACACCTGTAGGCATATGAGTTTAAGAAATAGCTTTATTCTTAAAATTTTCGTTGGTTTTTTATTGATATTATTTTTTTTTATAAAAATTTAAATAAAAAATGGGCCTATAAATGAATTTAGTTGGTCGTTTGTGTTGTCTGTATACCTGAACCAATACTTTAAGCGCCAATGGTAAAGCAAAGAACTAGTCTGATAATTTAAGGCACATGTTTGTACGCCTCTTACTCTCTTGAGAGAATTTGATCATACTTTATTTTTAGCATTAAAGATGTAAATAAAAATATTTTTGAGCAAAAAATCTAAAATAGTTTGGAATCTAAATAAACAATATTTGTATAAATTATATACTATTTTATATAAAAAGAACAAACTTATTATTTATATTTCCATCAAATAATATACTGTACAGACAGGCAATATTTCAATTATAAAAGCAAATTAATCACACGGGAATCGCAAAAAGAAATAATTGGCACGCGCTTCTCTTTAACAAACAAACAAATGAATTGTGACCAAAATTGCCCGTCATATCTCATTGTACACGATATTATTTAAAAACATGACGAAGCAATAGGTAAAATAATGAATGTTTCTTAGATAATAAATATTCTATAAATGTTTGATGATATTACAAATTTTGCCACAGTTTAACAAACTAATGTATCACGAAGAGAAAAAGGAAAGAGGTTATAACATATTTTATACGCTGAAAAGAATCTGGTGTTAACTATAAAGTCTATCTAATGCATTACAGTTGTCGTTATATGATCATATTATACAAAAAAAAATATTAACAATGAATAAAATACTAACAATGCATATCGTTTTACCCCAGTCATGTTCAAACTATCAATAAATTAGCGAAAGCTTATTTTATAATGACGAGTCTTTATCGTTGCAGTTATAATTTAATTAATAAGTTGTTAATAAGTTATCTAATTTAATTAAAATTAAATTATAATTTAATAATAGAATTAGGTAACATTCTAAAATTGCAAAGGGGATTATCAATTCCTCTAGCTCGGTAATGAATTGTTAAATAGATTATATGAATGGTGATAATACGGTATATTAAGATTATATGCAAGGGAACATCAAGAAAAATATAGGAAAGATGTGCTTCGTTCTCGACGTATATGGATCGCAATGTTAGTCGGCGAAGTAGATGGATAAAAAAGGGTAAGCGGAGAACGTTGAGATGGATGTGCGGTGTGATAAAAATAGATAGGATTTGGAAGTAGTCGTTGAAAAAAAAGTAGAAGGGACAGTCAACTGTTTACCACGACAAAGAAAAGTAATGTTAGAAATTTATGAGGGTGTTAAAGTTGTGATCACTCAATCGATTTGTATCAATGTGTATTAATTTTTTACATTATCATACAGTGTACGCCTTAGTGTACAGTATTATTTGGATTGGGCTGATGTTTTACTAAAAATTTGAAAAATTTGAAATGAAGTTGTCTCTGACATCTTGTGCGATCAATCTTTTTAATGCTATAAATTTGGTCTTTAATGATCCTCCCCCAGAGAATATTCCCGCAAGCTCAATCTTTGTATCGTTTAATATTTGTATCTTAGTAATACTGGTTCACCTTCTTCATGGAAGAATATTACTTCGAACGTAGCAAAACGTGGCGTCACATTAAATTAATTTATGTAATAATGTCATCAACAATACCAGGATTACAAAGTCACATTTAACTATTAACCTAGTAAAGTTCAAAAGCTCTTCGTCGTTCACAATTCTAACGCACTTTGAGGTCTTTTTGGTCCACAAGCCTCGCAGCACATTGTTGTTTAGTCTCTTATTAGTTGGAGATTTAATTAACATTCTAAATATAGTTTATTATTGAAACTAAGAGGCGTTAGTAGTAGCTCATAATTGTTTAAGAGTGATGCTTTTTATTTTACGGTTTAATTACTAGAGGATTTTGCGTTACATTTTTAGCGATATGACCTAGTACATGCAAGCCTAAAAGTAACGATTACCTTTTCTCTAGAATGGATAATATCGTCATAATATTCAATAACATCTTATTTTATTACTTTTAATCAATTAAAAAATCTTTATTTTAACCGACTTCAAAAAAATCTCTTAAAAAAAAAAGGTTCTTAATTTGCTTGTCTTTTGTCATTTATGAACCGATTTAAAAAAATTGTTGGACATATTCGTGAGTCCCATTTAATTTTAAATCTCGTTGAACCCTGATTATTGAAAATAAACCGAAAATTGACATATCGGTATCAATATACTTAACCAAGACAAACCCTGTTTTGGTTTAATAGATGTGTTATGAGTTGTGAATGAAACGTGACTGTATGATGACATAATGAAGTCAGTTTTGTTTTTGTTAAAAAAAAAGTTAAAAGGTTGTCAGCACAACATGTCTGTATTCAGTCGAAACATGCACTGTTACATTTAATTATTCAAGGAAAGAAGAAGGATTCTCGAAAGAAGAACGTCGTAGCATAAAAATATACGCCGGTGTGTAATAAGAATACATTATTTAGAGCAAATGTGTTGAGAATTTCAGTCGCCTTGATGATTTCCTGAAGATGGTACTCAAAGAAGATGTCTTTAATATTATTACTGTTAAATACAAATGTAAGAAATCAAATATTATTTTAAAATTTAGTCTATACAGTTATACAAATAGTTAATGAGGAAATTATAGATAGGGCTATTGTAACGTTATTGCCACTACCTACATATGTTCCCACATAAAATCCATTGTTCAATGAGACATGATAATTTAAATTAGCTCGCATAAAATATGTAGGGCAATTTTGAAATTGCAACTTACCTGTTTTTAATTATAATCATATTTTCTAAATATATTATAACTGGCCAGTTTCTCTTACATCAAAACTTTTTTCTCAATACTTTCCGAGTGGCTTAGTATAGTAATAATATCCTATACATCCACAGTAATAATATACTATAAAGATAAATGTAGCTGGCGCATAGCCGACCTCAAGTAGAAAATAAGAGAGGTGGGGTAGGCAGAAGAAGAGGGGATCTACTGATTTTGATTCCAGTCCAGAATTAACATTGTATTGAATAGTTCGTCAAAAATAAAAAATTAAAATCGATTATCTACTTATAGAAGACGGATCGGTTGGTGCGGTTGTTAAGCTGATACATGCCTTTCACGCCGCAGGTCGATTTGGGAATCGGTTGGTTGTTCCGGGGTGGACCCCGGAACAAACATTTGTACGCATAAACATGTCTGTCTTGTGTCTGGATGTATAGACTACCGGAGGACGGGAAGCAGAGGGTCGTAGCATCAAGGTCGTTGTCGACGGTGTATGCTCGGACCCCAAACCTATTAATGCTGGTGTGCCACAGGGCTGTGTACTGTCTCCCACACTGTTTCTTTTGCATATCAATGACACGTTGCAAATTAGCAACATCCATTGCTATGCAGACGATAGCACTGGTGACGCATTGTACACGGCTCGCGCTAATATTT
>DWLR01000591.1:0-23946 GCA_018246295.1 Papilio alexanor hazarajatica | reverse complement strand
ATAATGTGGGTAGATTTGATTTTTAGAATTGAATGGATCTGTGTTAGGCCGAGTACTTTTCAATCCACCCTCGTATTTTATAATCATGATTTTATTTGGGATGTAATTTTATGAGATCAAAAGAAAATTACTAAGAATTTCACTTAATTTTAAGTAACCAACGATAGCTATAAAAGCTTTTTATATGTTTAGCTTGCTTTAATGTACCAGAGAGAAAGGAGGCGTAAGGAAAGGAATTAATGTCAATCATTTAGATCATAACTCTGTTTTAGTTTTCAAAGCACTAAAACGAATGACGGAAGTAGGCATGTAGTACATTAAAAGATAGTGCATTGCCACGCAGATTTTTTCTAACTAAATTACTAACATCGAATATATGGGAATGGACATCTAATAATTACTTAGCCTTGGAATAAAATCGACGATTCAACATCGCGTCCTTGAATAAAACCTAAAGTGGTCGTTTTAGAAATTCAATACGACAGTTTTTATGAGTCATCATATTCCGTTGAGATTTTGAATAACTTATATTGGGAAGATACGTAAAGTTATAAAAAATATGGTTATGTGAAATCTGTTGTTAAAATATGAATTATAATTTAATTAAACTTACTTTATACATTCATGCTTATCGTCTTAATCTTAAAAGGTACAACCCTATAGAACAAGCTTTAGTTGAGAAAGCTAAGACAACAGTAGCTTTGACCAATACATTACGCATTAGAAAATGAAGGCCTATTTGTTTTATCGATGTACATTTAAGCAGTAAAAATGAAGTTTCCAAAATACAAAAGACAGCTTTCTCTTATAATAATTTGCGATTGTCGACCATCATTTTTTTCCAATCGTATAGACAATTCGTTATGGCTGCCTAAATCTTTTCTGCCTTTTTCAATTTCGTTCGGCGTTAAAAGTCGTTTAATGTTCTTCTTTTTAAAGTATATATTTATATCAATAGTGAAATCTAATACGAAAATGTCATTGATTGTTTTTTGTAGCTTTTACAGCTACAAGAATCTTATATAGCATTACAAAAGACATCGCGCTAAAAGGTAGACTTCAATCACTATTATAATCTGAAGTAGACAGTTCTTGTCTATTATATGTAATACTAGATAAACCAGGTGGCATACGTCGCAACGCCATGTGAAGTAAAAAAATGTATAAATTGAAAATTCAAAGCATTGTGCAAAAATTTCATCAAAAACGGAAAGAACGATGTTGTGTAGTTTTTTAGGGCCAGGAGCCTCGGCTTCGTCAGGACACCGGGGAAAAAAATCACTCAAAAAATCGATCAATTTTTTAGGAACACATAGCGTAAAAACATATGAACAATGATTTTTATTTATATAAATTGTAGATAACTAAGAAGACCGTAATAGTCGCAATTCTTAACAATAATACGTACATGTATTATATATTAAAAGCCATGTTTAATATCGAATTAGTCATTCTCTTCTCATTTATTTACAATTCTTTCATTACATTCTAGCGTATGTAATGTAACTGTACCATGACCGGGCTATATCATTATAACGCAACTTTGCCCTCAATTGATCAAAAGAACGCTTTAATCGTTTCAACTTACATATCTGAATACAATAGTAAGACATTGAGAAGTTGCATCGCACTATTGACAAGATAGTATCGCACACAAACCTCCATCTATTAATAATGTTATTCCATGATCCAAACAATGATTCAAGAGAAAAGTAAATAGGCAAATGCTGAAGTGCGTCCCATATTTCGTTTATATTGTGGTCAGTTTAAATGCCTATGTCCCTTGGTCTTGGCATAATTTGAGAACGACTTTACCGATTTCATTCATGTTTAATTTTCTAATAGAGGAGAGGTCGCACCTTGACAGTAACAACTTTTCTATTATCAAAATTAATATACGCAGAATCAATTTACAAAAGTTTCAACGAGGAAAATAGGAAACGAATGCGTGAAAACCCGCGGATCACAGCTAGTTTAGTATAAAAATATCTGATAATAAATTATAAACCAATTTTATTGCTTGGCAAAGTTGTCTGCTATTATATGTTGAAAGCATATTGTGCTTAAGCCGTGATGGAGCTTAGAAATCTATTTCTAATCTGTGAAAGTCGCTCACTTGTCACATTACGAGTAAGTGCGTATGATCAACGTCGGGCTGAATCACTTATTATAGTGAAACGAGTAAACAAGAAAACATCGAACACTATGAATACACACAGTAGAAGTATAGCTTAATGTCTTTATAAAGCTTGTTTGACTAAATTTTTATAGTATACTTTATTGACAGTCAATAGTCTAAACATCTATTGAAACTTTTATATAATTATAATTTTAACTGCGAAAAATATTTGTATAAAAAAATTAAATAAAAAAGATATCCTGAAAATCGTAAAACAAAAGAAACCCCTGGATGCTTTTGTTTTACAATAGTTTTCGTTTGGATTCTGAAGCTACTTAAATAGACAAGTGAATACACTCCTACTCGATTTCGGTTTTCTGACGACTCGCATTCCAAATAGATATAAAATATTAATGTAGATAATAAATTAATGTTTTCTTTCAGATATTATCTGTGATCGCAATCGGCCTGATCGTAGGTGCTCTGTACTCGCCGCAAGTCGTGCAGTCCGACCATAGACACATCGCTCTCATCTTTTCATCTTATTCAAGTAAGTGACAATGATTAAACAATCAAATATCAAAACGTTTATATCAATTATAGACTTCACGAGTAACGTAATCATTTAATTTAGTTACTCAGTATAGCTTCGTCATGCCCTACAAACAAGAGCGCACAAGAGATGAGACGTAAACGGGCAGGTGCATAACATTATTTTCCACGAGTCTTCTGTTATCGTACACGCGTAGTATTTTAACAATATAACTTTGTAGGCTATGAAAAGAAAAAGACAAAGCGTAACATTTTACGCAACTATCGCTTAGAAATAAATTTATCTCTGGATGCAGTTGACTAAGGAAGACCATGACCCAATTGTTACCACAAATTATGTCCTAATCTTTCAATTTGCAGCCAATTATTTGTCACAAGTCGATTGTGCCAATTTACACTCGATTCTTTACCACCAAATGTTGTAATAGAACAAATTTAGATAAAAAACAGACCTCGTAAACGACCAATTACAACAATAAAATGTTAATGGCGCTTTATATCCTTTTTATATACATCTTATGTGATGAATAAACCCATGTTTAATTTGCCTATACCAAAAGTTATGTAAAAAGTTTAGAGTCATCGCCTTACATTGTTCAAAATTAGTCACACAAGTGTCTCGTTTTACTTTTTGCTAATTACGCCTTAATTCAGTATATCTCCTGTTTGTAAACAATGATCATACTGTTTCACTTGGCGGTCGTTTTCCTTTAAAGCATATAATTAAAGAATAGTATAAAAATAGAATAAATATAAAAAAAAAACAATTATAAGCCGGACCTGATATTAACAAAATGTCAATTGCTTTGAAAGTACTAAGTCTTTTATTGTTTTTTTTTTATCTTGTTTTTAAGTATATATTTTAAGTTACTTTTGAATTGAAATAAACGAATTAAGAGATGAGAGAATACGCTAAAGCAGGGGTTATTTCGTTGTTATATTAAATTTTTAGTGCGTAGTTCGGTTAATCAAAACGGTAAGCTGAAGCTATGTAAGTATTGATATTATTTTTTTAAAGTCAAGTCTTACTAACTTATATGAGAAATCACTTTACATATCGTGTTTTTTTTGACTACCGAATTAATATTAAAAAAATATAGTAAACAGTTTCACTAACGGATAATAGGTTTCCTCGAAGTTTGTGGAACTCGTTAAAATGCGCACAACTGCATAACAGCAGTTATACACACTTCCTTCAACGTACCACGGTGTACAGTGTTACCTAATTTCGCTGTATTTTTTATGTTTATTCAACGAACAACGATATAAACTTTTTTGTGCACTGTACAAGAATTGCGTCTGATGTCTTAGCATCCAGTAGACAAATATGTCACCACTAATAACCAGCCTTTTTAAATTTACCGGAGTGGACAGAAATGACAATATAAGATAGCACTTTACCTAGTTAATTAAAATGTGACAAGATATGACTATCGTAATACAGCAGGTATAAGTTTTTTATAGTTGTTTGTATTCACACTTTTTGTTAGTTTATAAAATTGTAGTATGAATATATAAATATGAATAAACAATAAAATAAAAACAAATATATTCAACGAATTCTTCGGTGAAATATCTCACCTTAAAAAATGTAATACATATTTGCAGTAATTACCCGACAGGCTTAGACTTAGGTAGGTTATGTTAATGAAATACGTCCGTTCTTCCTATAGCCGAAAAGGCTTTACCTATTTTGAAGAATGATGTGTCACTGGATTCGTATCCCGGAGTGACATAGAATAAGATGATGTGATAAATGACGACAATCATAGAGTCAGTTGTTTTTTTTTTAAATTCTCTATTACTTGTGTCAATGTCCAGGCTACATCATCATCACGGGCGTGCTGATCATCGCGCGCCTGCTGGGCGAGTCTGCGGGCTGGAGGACTTCCATCGGCTTCTCGATAATGGGTTTTATCATGTTCACTGCGGCCGCAGCTGTCATATTTTACGGTACGTGCCTTATATTATCATCAACTGTTCTCAAGACACGCCTTTAATGCTGTCTTCAGAATAGAAGGAAGAAATAGAATAGATATCGATATCGATTGTTATTACGCTTTTATGCGATCATACTTTCGAAATATCCAGAGGAGTTATTAGCGAGAAAGAGAAAATGTTACTCAAAGTCGCCTCGACGCCTAAACAGAAGTAGAAGAGTAGAAGAAACATTAGATACTTCTGTCGAAGCAGACTATTTATGGAACAATTAATTTTTTTTATTACAATAATTGCTAATCGCAGGTATGTTACGAGATATAAATTGAGTATGCTATGCGTCCCTGTCACCAGGTCTAGCCTATATCGTGGATATAACACGATTTACTTTAACTGTGTTAAAGTTTTATCGTTTGCCAACTATGTATTCGTATGTATGTTATGTATTCTTTGTTGTATTATACGTTATGAATATGGTCACGAAAATATTTGATTTAACCTTGGAAGTTATATGGCCGCTAAGACATTAAATTTGATTGCAATTTAACTATACAATTAAATTGTTATTCAATAGGGAAGTAGCTAAACCATAGACTTCCTTAAAACTATACCTATCATACACGCGAGCTGTAAAATAATTATGTTTTTAAATTTTATAATAACCACGATAACGGAGTCATTTAAGATGAATTAACCCAATAGACATACGCAATACATAAATATTCGGCAATTATGATCTTAGACATAATTTTTTAAAGCTCGTCTTGTCTTACGACAGTAGTCGAATGGCGGATGCGAACCTACGACCTCGTGATCAATAGACCGTACCCGTAAACCACTAGGCTATTGGCGCAATTAATAATTTGCTAATTGATTGCCCTTTTTGTCTCCACTTTTTGTAGGTCCCGATAAAAAGTAATCCTTTTTAAAGAATCAGAATTAAAAACTTTCTTTACGAAGTAACTTATAAGGCTTACGTGGAAACATGCTTAGTCTTAATATCTTAGATTTACTGAGGTCAAGATTTACTTCCTAAATAAGTCCCGGTCATTGTTTCGTTCTATTCGACTGTAACGTCCTTTACAAGTCCAATAAACTTATTCAAATAACAATTTTTTTAGACTACACAATTGTCAAGTAAAATAAGTCAGAAGTTAAAATCGCTCACCTTTTTAATTTAATAAACCGAGCGGAAAGACAATCGCACGATGTTTTTTTTTCTCTCTATTTCGTCCGTCTGTCTGTTGAAAGAATTGCTTATGTTGTTTCAATGAGCTTACCCAAGGCCTAGGGTTTATTGTGTATTAACTTTAGATCGGTTTTGCGATGGCTGACATTTCTAGAATTGTCTTTCTTAACAGATGCCAATCCAGTTCTATATTGCAATGAATATGTTATACACGATGCAGCACTAGTCTCCACTTTAATGTATGGAAGTGAGAGATGGTAGGAAAGGCATGTTCATAGAATTAATGCTGCCGAAATACGATCCTTGAGACTAATGCTAGGATTAAAAAATCGTTGGAAAACTATGGCTTGGAAGAGCGTAGATGTTGTGATTAGAATTATGAAAGGTATGCTTCCGTGGTTCGGGCATGTTGAAAGGATAAAAAACGATTTAAGGAGTACTGTAACTGGCAAGCATAGTACAATTATGGTTGTGAGAACAGAGAGACAGAGAGAGGTATGCCAATATCGCCCCACGTGGAAATCCGTACTCTCTGCACTCCTCTGGGTTATGGGTTAACAGTTATGTTTCATTATTGTAACTAGATAAACAGTGACCACATGTAAAAGGTAAGTGTTCTATTAAACTTCATGGATACAGTAGCATTTATTATGCTGGCAGTGATTCCGGTAACCACAGGCTCGTACTAAATGGCTGTATGCAATTTCAAATACAGCATGAATTAAACGCGATAATGTACCATAATATTTCTGAGATGAAAATTTAACAACAACGATTGTCCTCAATCTGTGCAAAACCTTTGTTTTTTTAAGCATATCAGTTTTATAACTTATTTTTGATTACTACAAATTTAGTTGAGTTTAATCAAAGATAACTTTATAAAAACTCTCTTTGTTTAAAACGACGACAATTTTGCAGTTACTCAGTTTTGTCTGTTTATATTTAATAATCAACATTAAATTACCTAACATTTTAAATATGTTAAAATTTTCTTTAAGTAAATGGTGTCCATTATCGCACGTTGTTTTCCAACACGTTTTTCTTGTTTATATTCTTAAATAGTCATAACAAAATATAAAAGTCCTCAAGCTATAGTCTAGAATTTATATTATATTTAATTGTGATAAAAGACCTAATTAATTAAAACAGTAAGTGAATAACCGACTCATCCGAATCAATGCGTGATTTTCCCGACAAAATATTGACGTTACAAGCGTTAAGTAACCGATTACAACTGCTTATAGTTCAAACACGAGTGAGGAATCCGAAGATTAAATAACAAATGCACTATAACAATTAATGTTGTAAGCTCACAGGAAAAACAAGTTTCTTCAGTTAGATTGGATAATAAGACAAACGAGTTTATAGTTTCAATTGTTTATATTCAATTAGCAGATAGAAGTTGGACGGAGGCTACACAAAATGACGGAAAGCTGACATTTAAGACAAATGACTTGCTTTGTACACTTTTACGTGAATTAAAAATAGAGTTGCTGTTCAGGTTCGAACTACCGCTTGTTTAGGCAGCATTAAATAAGAAATAAGATACTGTGTTTGGAACAGCACTTTTATTTCTAACAATACATTTACTTTTTAAAATTTCAGATTGGCACAGATCCTACTACGCGAATCTCCGTCCCAACAAAGAGGCTTACGACCTTCTCATCTCTTCCGGCGTTTTCTCCATCATCAACGCCGCCGTATTTCTTGTTCACATCTTCTTGACTTTTAAGAAAGAAGCTGACTATTATAAATAAGTAATTCATTAAAAAAACGACTAATTATATTTTTAATGTTATAATTTAAGAACAGAATCAAAGACATTTTAAGGATTATATATATTTTTTTTATTTTTAAGCATATAATATCATTTTTATTTACTCCAAAGTAATATTAATTATTTAATAATATTAATTAAGTATAGAATTGAGGGTTATTAATAGTTTCGTATTTTTGTAGCGTTTAAGCAAATCGTTGTCCTGTCGTCGTAGCTAAAACAAAATTTTTTGTAGGAATAATTTCACAGTTGTCCGTTAGTGTTGCAGCTAAATAAAAAATATAATAATTCTTTTTTTTTGTAATAAAATCTTTAAACTTTTTCGGCCGAGGAAGTGCAAGCTTTATAATTATAATTAAAAATATATATAGTAAAGGTAAGTACATAATTTAGAGATAATCAAATATAATGGATAATCATTTTAAATTAGTAATACATATTTTTTTAGGTATTCAATATATTCTTTTGTCTCTTTTTAATACTTTTGTATATTATTCTTTACTGTACTATGACATTCCGTCGTTTGACAATTTAATTAGTTGGTATTATTTTTATCTACGAAATAGACCACCGTCATACCTAATCTATTATATATTATATTTAAGCGTTTTTTTAAACTTGAAACTGATGTTTAAAAGAATACAGTAACTTTTTATGTACGTTTTCTTCATAAATCTTTCATTCATCGATTCTCATAAATCAGCATCATTAGGTATCTAACTTTCGATCTCAAGGCCAAGATAGAATCGCGAAGACTTTTTACCGAATTTGGCATCTATTAAGTGTCTTAATTCTTAAAATGGAATTGTACCATATCCACTCCTTGGTTTCAAAACCCAAGAGATTATTATCATTGCTATTTAATAAATAGTTATTAATTTAAAATTTCATTTCACTCGTCTTTGTTTTAATATATACTGTGTTTATTCTCCTTCAGTATTTTAATTTAACTTTTTTAATTTTTTAAGGGTTATATGTTTAAAGGGAGAACCAAAGCAGTAATCAGTATCCGTCCAATTTGTAGTTAAGTTTTTTATTATTATTATTATTTCTATCGTCCTGCCATTAAAGAACAATATTACAATAACAAATTAAATACTTATTTACCATTGAATGCTTACAGTTAAAATTACAGGATTTTTTTTCTTTTTTTTCCATAAAATATATTTTAATGTAACGTTTCATCTCAGTACTATGAATAATGGTAGGATTTAGTAGGATATTTAGCATCATCATCATATTTGCGTATAATAATTTAATTAGTTTTTAGCTATTACAATAGGGTTGTTGTTATTACAATAGGATTATTGATGTGCATAATCAACTTTTAGAATTAATTATAATAAAAATAATAACATTTAAAAAGCTATTAAGCAGTTACTAAAATAGCAACGAGAAACGGAAAAAACGTTATTTTGTTATTTAAAAACGAATAATTATGACAGTATGCTTAGAATGTAGCCAGTTTTGCTAAATAGCTTTAACGTAATTAAATATTAATAATAATTAATTATAAAAAAAATGTAATCCGGCGCTAATGTTACCTTATTTTATTTGCAATCATTAAAAAGAGGAAAAGGTACCCGCGTCAAGCTATACGTAAAATATGGTTTATTTTGCACAAATACACACGAATATAATGATATATATAATTAGACATAACTTATGTTATTATGTACATACGCAAAAGTGTAATGTTTTGTATTATTATTAAATAAAAACAAAAAAAAATGCGTTTTATTTCAACATGTTGAATCATTGTGCCAAGACCTTGCCAAATCGAAACTGTAATCTCTGTTTACACCTCTGGGTCACGAGTGCGAATGCTTATTTATACAATCATCAACAGCCTACCAGACACAGGTCTTTCCAAGTCCTGTGTCCGTATGATTCTTCGTTCGTAGAAACTTAGGTGCGTGTGAAAGAGGTTAGAGTTGCATCTTAAAAGGTACAGTCAAGTTCCTTGGTGGTATTCCTCTTTAAAAGAGACAATTGTTTGAACATTTCGTACGCCTCGAGACGTTGACGCAGAAACAATAACCAATAGGATGTTACTTCTAAATGTGTTATGATGATAAAAGGCCGTTAATGTTGTAACAATGGAGTATCTGCATATAATGATTTCGTCTGAATGGCAGAGATCGTAAAACTACCCGAGCGGAAAACAAAGACAGCGGTGATAACAATAGTCAGGGGTACAGTGCAGGTACGCTACAGATTTTACTTTATTTTGTCAAAACATCGATAGCACCCTAATTGATTATTTGTAAGAAGGAGGCGGAGTTTAGCTCGTAGCAAGGAACAATGCAATTTTTCTGTAAGTGGAATACCGCGAAGGAACTCGACTGTACCTACCGGACTGGGAGAACATTTGTTTGAATAGTATATTTGCATAAAATACTATGCCTGCGCCAAGTATGCCAAAAATACAGGGTTCAATTTAATGTGCGCGACACCCTTAATGCAACGCACTATGCGTTCACAATAACAGGAAACGCGGAAGCTTTGCAATCGCCATCTTACATTTCGAGGTTCGAATTGACTCACGAATATTACCGGAGTATCGTAAGATAATTTCATAATGTATACTTTTTTGTAAACTATACAAGCATTCCGTTGTGATATGATAGAACTTAGACTAGCTTTTCCAGATGCTAATATTTATTTTTAACCTAACATACAACGTAAATATAGTAGTAAATTTTTTTAATGAAAATTTAACATAATCCATTGAATAAATTACGCATTGTCATCATAATCATCTAGAGCCGGCCTTAGGGTAGAGCGAGAAGTGGAATCGCTCTTCGCGCCGGTTGTAAGGGGCGCCGAAATGCAATAAAAGAGGCGCCAAGAGAGGGGAAGCCCAGAGCGAAATTGTTTTTCTTTTTTTTTCGTTCCGAATAAAAATCAGACATTTCATCATCATATCACATCTTTTTTGTACGACGAAAATAAAAAAGGACAGCTATCTCGCTCTACCTTAGTTGAGGGCTATGACGGGCGCTGTCAACGTCATGAAATTGCTATAATCCACTGCTGAACTATATTATGTCTGGAATTATTGAAACAGGAGTTATAGATATAGATTAGGTATTTATTTTTTAACATAGGTAGGTCAACTGTCACTGTACTGTACTGTCTGTCAATCAATAGGTATCTATAGAAAATATTTTATACACAGATCACATAAATAGAAGCTAATTTTGTCAACTAATATATAAGTAAATGCCAATAAATAAAAAAATAGATTTTTGCATTTATAAAGATAATAAATTACTATTGGTGTGCTATAACTATTACGTCTTATTTTTGCAAAATAATATAAATGTGGCAAATTAATGTTGTAATACAATTTTAACTTTGTGTTTTATGGTTAATATAATAAATATACCGATATTAAGAGCTCTGATATATTATACAAAATTACCGAATTATACATATTGTCATTGCAGTAATGTTTTGATTACTTAACTATACTATAATAATATATAATACAATAGCTATAATATAATACTATAGCATACGGGTTAAATTAAAAAAACTAACCTCAAACTTTCATTTACAAAAACATTACTACAAATGAACCAACAAATAAAAGTCAACAAAATAGTTTCTTACCTTTTCAGCTTTCGCCAAATAGACCCATAACTTCCGCCAAGTAGAGAATTTCTTTTGATCACTAAAATTATATTGCATTTCTTTCGAAGCATATCGAGTGCTAAGTGGTGACCGATAATTGCAAAATTCAGAGTTTTGCATTTCAACAGGAGCGTCAATTGAGAACATTTCTATTTATTCAACTTTTAATAATATCTAAGTTAAAAAACCAAATGAACACCAACGTGTAAGAGTTTAGTTGTTTATAACATCTGATTCGAGATTGACAAGTAATTTGATGGGGATGCCAGAATATAAAATTCTACACAAAATGTGTAAAAAAAATCACATTTCACATGAAATAATCAGGACTTTCTCATAATCATAAATCTCAAAAAAATTAATAATTGTGATGGTCTTCACCTTTCGATCGACTTAGAATTTGTATACTCGAGGTAAAGCAAATAATAGTTGGCAAATAGATCCATTACTTTTAATTTCTATTTAATCAATTTGGCAACTTTCGTTCACATTGCCCATCTGAATGAACTAGAATTCCGTTAAAATAGGCGTAGAGTTGAATAAGACTTTACTCAAATATTTTTGTAAGTCTTATTCAATATATGTATGTTGTAGGGAACAATAATTATTCACTGGCAGCCCTAACAGTCATGTTTGGTCAAATGTACGAGTGACTTCAATTCTGATAACAAGGTTATCAACAAACACTAAATGATGAAACAAAAGATCTCTGAACTATAGAAAAAAAAACAATTAATTTATACTTTGAGATGATGAGAATATCATCCATGCGTTGTTTGTTCTTTCCTGTTGCAGAAAAAAATCATAAAATTAAAGTAAAATTAAACTGTTTGATTACAGTTACGTTTTAATTAGTAACAATCGATATTTTAGCGCCCTCTGTGATGACAAGAGTATATAAGATAAAATGATGCAATGTGGTTATTTCAATTTGTAGTAAACAGTATTGATTCCACGTTATTGCATCACTTGAATAGTTTATCAATATGTCGCGTTACTCTCATATCGTATCAATTTAAGCATTATTAATATTAATATATAATATTAATTTCGAAGCATGTAAAATTTTTTAAAAGCTTGTTTGTTTATAAAGTGGAAAAAGATACACAAATAATTAAGATTTTTATATGTAAAATGTACTTTATTTACAATATTTTCATAGAGTCTGTCACATTAAAATTTAAGCATAAATGTTATTATTCAGCCTGTTTTGTGTATATTAGGACATTTTCATACTGCTTTCTTATTTACCCATTGCTTGTCTTATCTTAGCAAATAGATGCCAATCAGCTCTGCTGTTAGCCACATCTCAAAACTTGTAGTTTTTTGAAAGTATGTAAAGTATATATGTACAAATAAAAGTAAACTTTTAAAATAGCACTCAACTCGTTTAAAGTTAATACAATAAATGTGAAAGCTTAGATTTGTTTACGTAACAATTAACATCATTATTGATAGTACAAAAATTGAATGAGTTAGAAAAATAACATGAAAATAAATATCCCTTACACGAAATTGTTTCCATTGATACATAGCATTAGTCAAATATGTCATTTTTATCTACATATTAAATATTTGTATGCACAACCTAATTAACATTTTTTTTCATAATGGCAGTCTTTGACAGAAAAATAAAGCCCAATTTTTATCATACAATTCCTCATTTCTTATGATTATTTTTTTATTATTGGCTTCTATATGGGTCTTTTGTTAATATATAAATATCTTTGTCCTTTTATAAAACTTTTGAGTACAAAATATAGTATACATATACATAGTAGTATAGATAGTATACATTCCAAAACTAATTTATATCTTATTCTTCAATGAATTCATCATTTTTTCGAGTTTCATCGCTTTTTGAAGGTTGCCGCTGATTTTTAATTTGCCCATCATGAATGCGGTGGTTGGTTTTAATTTACCTGAAAAAAGCAATACAGTTATGAGAACACGCAACACAATTTGACATAACTATTGTAGAGTATACTATATATCCATACTATTGCGTATTTATGGAACTAAATGGCTACAGAAAGATATGAACTACTGATTAAATGTAAGGCCATGTTCACACCAAACATTATCAGCCAACGACTGAGCACTACAGATTTTTGATCAGAGAGTACGCCTTGTGTAGTAGCGTAGCATCAGTTTGGTTTGAAACAAAAAAAGTTAAATATAAAAAAACAAACAAACTGCGCTCTTTTGTTATGAGAGCGGGGTAGACACCTCGCTCCCATAAAAGACATACTTATGGGGGAAACACAGAGTTATGTTCGCTCATAGATGACTGCTGAACAGTTTGAGCAGGGCTTTATATTGGAAGCGTATGACCTTTACACGATGAAAAAATGTCGTAATAAATACACTTAATAACTCTGACATTACTTAAATATTGATTGACATTTTTTTAAATTACAAACCCGCAAACATTTCAGCGAAATTAGTGCTGTCCATTGTGAGAGTGGCATCCGGTGGGTTCTTAGGCTCGCCCCGGCCGCACGTGCCGTCGCCATTCTTCAGATCTAAGTGCCACACGCCTTCTTCTTTGCCTATTTAAAAACGAGCAAAGTAATAGAGGTCTATGCCCGGTGCATAACAATGTACGGGTATCAGTTATATATCAATCAAGTTGATTGCCATTTATGTCTCATTATTATAAATAAATTCTTCAGTTAATCACCTTTGACATTAAACTGATATATGGCCTGAGTGTTTTTCACAAGTTCCGGTGTGATCACTTTGCTGATCGAACCAAACAGGGTCGGTATCTGACCCTCGGCTTCACTCTGTAACAGACTTGGATTAGAAAGTTCGCTATTAAATAATTCGAAATTAAATCATTTTATGATTTTTTTTCGCATTCGTTCACTGTTTTTTTACCCGATAGAGGACTTTACAGCACTCGTTGTCACGGGAGGCGCCCGGGGGTGGAGAGTGATGTACCCCCAAATGAATCGTCGGGAATGAAAACGATAAAGAAGCGAAATAAAAATCCATAAAATTATTTTAATTTCAATGTGTAGTATTTAAAAAGCAAGCCATCCTATAAAACATTTACTATTTCAAGAAATAAATTTTTAAATAAAATTTGTAACTTGAAAAGAAATACAAAAATTTATTATGATTTTACATTTATTATTTCGATCAAGAAATTAATTTAAATTCGTTTATATTTTACTTATGACAACACTAATAATGCGGAAGAAAAATTATATATCGATGATCATAAACATTAATTACAATGAGATTAGATTAGTTAATATCTACTATCGTAATAAAATTAAAGTAATAAGACTGTTCCAAAAATGGCGGCCACTGCCAACAGTCGCATTAAAAGTCTTTTAATTTATTTTGGCTAGATTTTCAAAATTATGTTTAAATTTATAATCCGATTTAGTCATAAGGTGTCTCCTTTCTTATTTTGTCCATTACTTTGAATTGTTACAAGTTTGTACAATGACAAAAACGGGAAAACTTTAAGGAAAAGTATTCAAGATATCTACGAGTACATTCAATTAGTTTTTAACCGATTAAAAAAACGACAAGGTATTCGATTAGCTTGTATTTTTAATGTTTGTTAACGCGGAACTTCGACATTTATACACCGATTTATTTATAATTATTATTTTTTGTTGGAATGGAAACATTTGCAAATGGATAATTTAATTCTAAATAGTATTCGACCTTGGGTCCCGATTATATATCGAAAAAGACATACTGGTAGGTTTGGCTTAGGCTCTGTTTAGGTTTAATCGATTTGTTAAGAGACGTACCGTCGCTCAATGATTTGAATCGTTACTAAAGTTACGTTAAGTCTAATTTGATTTCATTATGTATGGTGTACATACATACAACATATTTAGTATGACATATATTTAATTAGTACAAATAGTTAATCAGTTAGATTTTTCACCTGTATTAATACTGATATCCACAATGGTTCTATTGTAATATATAGTTTATAGTAAAATTTCTTATAGATTTTTAACAATATCTCGTCATATTTTTAAATAACCACATTCTATAACTTTCATTATAGAACTTCTAATGTATATTTTTGGTTATGTGTTCAGTATATAGAAAAAAAATAGCAATAAATATTTTAAGGTAACAAGATCAATTCATAACATCCACCCGACATTTACTAAGACACCACTAATTATAAGCTATAACTATCCCAATTAGATGTTTGTTAAAAACACTAAACACATTCGCAAAGGTTAGTAGAAATAAAAAAAAAAACAATATTAAGATTAAGTGGTCATTGATATCATATTTATTGTTTTTACATCACACCTTTTTCACTTCCTCCTTGCCCTGGCCGGGGATTTCCAAAAAGAAGTCAGGGAGCAGATTATCTACATTACCTGCGAACAAATATATTGCCGAATTTGAACTTTTGTTTTAATAATTTAGAATTTAATTGAGCGATAGAGATATAGACCAAGCCAATTACATCTGCAATCTCTGCCGTTCCCTTCGGGTTACACCCATAAGTGCTTATTTATAACTATCAACCCATCTTTCAAACGAAGTAAAGTTTCGAGAAGCTTCGAATTTTTCCAGAACAAACAATCAGATCTAGAAAAGGTTTGGCTGCTTGTTCTTTACAATGTTTGTAGAGATATATACAGATTTATTATTGAATTTTTGATCGTTATGAATTTATATTTTTTTTTTAATATATTAGATGGTGGCAAATGAGCAACGAGCCGCCCAAATAAGCGATCACCGTCGCCCATGAACATTCGCAACACCAGAGGAATCGCAGATGCGTTGCCGGCCTTTTAGGAAGGAGTACACTCTTGTCTTGAAGGCCCGTAAGTGGTATTGGTTTCCAATTACCGCTGGGGACAGATCGTTCAACAACGCGTGTGCGCGAGGCAAAAAATACCAACCATCAAGGTGGTGTGGTGGTATCTGGCGCTCTTTCTTCTTTCGAAACACTGTCCATGATATTGCCTTTTAAGAGTCTCAAATATATACATAACTCTGTGCTGTTATTTCACGACTACCAAAAAATTAAAATTACTACAATAGAAAGGAAACCGTAGATATTTTACTATAGCGCGTACATGTCTACGTATGCACGACCGTAACCCAGGGGCTTAGGCAAAGATTACGGTTTTCCATTCGGCGCAATCATGGCACACTTCAATCGCTTCTTCTACATCCATACATCTACGCATAAATAAACAATATGATCAATGTAAGTTTTTCTGGAACGACCTCTATCAACACTGCCAATCGCTTTATTTACAATTAGCACCACCAAAAAAGCACATACTAATATCATATTTACATATTATTTAATTGGACGCTGTACAAAGTCGACTTGCTGGCTCAACACATTTAACAGGAGAAGGTGAAAAGGTACAAGTAACATCAAGGTATATAAATAATGCAATCAAAGACCACTTATTATTTTATTATTCTAACCATTTATAACAAAACAACCTTTAACCCATTTGATACTGTTAATAACTTGTGTTAACAAAGACTCCATGCTGATGCATATTGTGCGATATTAAGGGGTTTGTATATGTCTACCCTCTTATCCGTAAGGTGGTGGCTATTCCACCAGCGATCATTCCCGAGGGTGGACGACTGTAAAAACAACAGCTAAAACACCTTACATTATGGAATGCTAAACCTTAACGTTTATGTTAAAAGGTCAATAAAATTTAAAAATATTTAGTACAGGTCCATACAACTAAAAAAAAAATTTTCTTTTCGTATTATTAAGACGTCATATGTGCATAATACTATGCGAGCGCAATAACATGACACTCGTTTCACACATCCCTACCACTGACTTTTCAGGTTTGTCTGCACTAACTATAGCAACTAATAGATATCCTTTATAATGAAATGATTAAATAACTTAGATAAAAAGTGTTTGTCAGTTTGTGTAATCTTATCGTAATTTAAAAACAAATTTGAGCAGTAGGTTTTTAAAACATTTTAAACGATATAATACTAGAAAATATAATTTTTCAATCCGCGTTTATAAGTGTTTAAAAATATAAGATCAGATAATAAATGTTGCTTTAAAGTGAATTGGAAAATTAAATAACTACGATTTATCGACAATGTTATCGCCATATCCTTATACATCAACTTAGTACATCAAATACGAATGTCTAATTATAGTTAGGATTGTACTTGAATTGAAGTACAGGATGGTACTTTCTTGTAAGCTACTCTTTAATACTCAATAAACTCAATAAAGTACGCAAAAACACTTTTCCCCCCTAGGATTTGATAATTTTTCAATTATCAAATCCTGGGGGGGGGGGGGGAAACCGTGTAGCTATATTAAAAAAATAAATTATTTCTTTTCTTTAACTTAAATATATGCTTCAAAAGCTTGCTAAGAAGTAGCAATAATAGTTTTTTTTGTTGTTAATATTGCTAGGATTAATTACATCATACTTTATTTTGACGTAATGTACATTTATTCTACAAACAATAATTTATTTTTAGCAACACTAAATATGGTACTGATACCGTACAATTGTTGTATGACCAACCTTCTCGCTATAATTGACAGCGGACGTATGGTACCGTCTGACAGACGCTGTGGTCACCGTCCGATGGTGGCCGATCGCAGCCGGATCGTCCAGGAACCCGTCCAGAAGGAGGTTATCCACGTTCTCTATAGTCGTGTTTGTAATTTTAATAACCAACTAGCATTTTATTTACTACCAGCAACCCGCCTCAGCTTCGCTCGGGTAGATAGATAAATAAAATAACTTGATTACTCCATTTGATACATTTCTATTGGTGAAGTAATTTTTAAAATCGGTTTCGAGTTGATCCGAATAAAGCAAACAATCAATATTCTTTTCTTAATTTTACACCATATGTATGCTACTATAGCAAATAATTAAAGGAAATTATATTATTAGGTGATTTCGACTCTTTAGTGACGAATCGCTGAAGCATATATTACGAGAATGTCTGTGAGATCGTGATATTACATCGCTCGCTCATTCATACAAAGGCCACGGCAAAATTTTACCTAAAATTTGACTTATAATTAATGTTACACACATGAATATACCTAAGTTTATTTGGAATATATAATACTCACTTGGATCACAAGCGTACGGAGTCAGGTCGTTGATGCCATTTTGTTTGAGCACATCTTCATCAATGGCAAAGTTGCCTGTGTACTTCTTCGGGTCTCTGGGTAACAAGACAATATTTCAATTATGAGAACTGTATTTACGTAGAAGAGAGAGAGAGAGAGAGAGAGAGAGAAGCAAACGGTTGCCAACTAAATACGACGAATAATAACAAAATATTAAAACAATTACATATTGCATCATTTTTTTTGTTGTCTTTTATCATCACGTTATAATTTTATATTTAATTTCTGACTGTAACATACATAAACACGGACACGAGTACGCATGCTCATATCCATAGATGCAGCACTGTTCCCAGCTTAATGCGCAGGTCTGGCTGCGTTTGGCCCTGTCCATTTTAGGGTAAGCATAGTTAAAAAAAATGGTTGAACTTACTGGCAGAGCATTACATATGCCGCGTCTGAAACGATTTCCGGCTTGCGACTTGTCGACGTGTCGCCAGTCAACATTTCTATAGCAGCTGTTGCAATCGCTGAAAGTTGAAATATATATAATTATATATAGACATAATTGATTGCTTTTCTTTAGTAATAATGTATAAATAATCACTTTATTTGATACGGATTGCTGCGTGGTCCGTGTTTGAAATAACTGGATTCAACACTTATTGGAAATATATATATATATTTGTGCGTGAGTATGTATGTAGATTGGTTGCTTCATTCAAAAACATTCAACAATTTTCAGCCTAAATTTACAGCTTTTAGCTGAAATATTCTGTACATTTCAAACATATAGAATATCATATATTATTATATACTATAATATTTTAGATATAGTCCTAAAAATTTCAGACAGTTCTATTGTAGTTCGTACAACAGATCTTTTTGGCTATCATTAGATCTAACTCAGCAGTCTTTTGATGAAAATTTTTTGTATCAGTCAGATTAAATTATTAATATATTTATTGAATTTTATATATACTTAGACATACAACATACCAGTTCTAGGCCAAAGTGCATTGACTCCAATATTCAAAGGTTTGAACTCTTCGCTCATGCCAAGCACACACATCGACATTCCATATTTAGCCATAGTGTATGCCACATGGATCGAAAACCTGTAAAGGAAATTAAAAACCTATATATACAACTGTTCCAATATTGTATTCTTGTTTTAATTAAATTTAACAAATATATAAACTCTATTGCATAAATACGCAGTGATTTAAATTGTAAATACTATTTTGTGGTCTCAAGAGGTCATATAAAAAATTGGTTTTCCCATTATTAATATAAATAAATTTAAAATGAATGATTGAAATATTAAAAAACAAAACAAGAAAAGAGTATTTAAACTATGGGATAATACAAAAAATAATTAAATAAAGTAAAGCAAATAAAGTCTGTGAAAAGTTTTGTATTATTTTGGTTTTACGTAACTAACTGTATGAACTTTTGTAAATATGAGAAACCAAGAACACATTTATAAAGTATAATAAACAAAATAAAGTAAATAATAGACGTAAGATAAGAACTACTTTCCTGTTTAATGTTGAAAAATATATAGAGTGGAATTTAAGGCTGATTTACATAGGGTGAGTGCTGACTTTAAATTCAAGACAAGTCAGAGCTGATTATATTAAAAAACTTAACGTTTAACTTTACTAATATTCTTTAATGAAGTAACATTAAGATAAAAACCTTGATTTTAACATATTAACACACAAATATACATATCTTTCTTATTTGCCTTTTTATCTTTGTTATAGGAATAGATACAAGAAGAGATTTAATCTAAATAAAATAAAGACGCACATACTGTTTTATTTCTTTTCGTTATCTATTAGTACTATTTTTTTTTTTTAATTATCAAAGAGGTCAAACTTTGACAAATGAATAATAACAGCATTTACAAATCACGTTCAAACTTTTGCACGTCAAATACAGTCTTTTACAAATCAAATTCCTAAATTTACCAATCAAATTGACATAGAAACCGAATGTGAAGGTAAAAGGTGGATAAAGTAATCAGAGCTATTATGATTTGGACAAGCCATTCGAATTATATAAGCAATCATTACAAACAAATAACGACAATAATTATTTTAGTAATTAGAATGCATTCAACTTTTACCACATGTAATTGTAAATGTACTTACCAATATGGGTTCATGTTTAATGGCGGAGATAGATTTAAGATATGAGCGTGGTTACTGTTCTTCAATAAGGGCAGGCACAGTTTGGATCTATAATTAACAAAGAGGTATGAAAGAAAACTTAAACACAATTCATTAATCGAATTCATTGATCCGATCATTGGGGAAAATGTACCATAATCGCCACACCTGGCAGGCGGGTTGGCGATCGCAGTATGTTCCACCGAACTAAGAAAAGGACGCTGCTGCCCATCCACCGTTGTTCTTTACATCCAGACTCAAGACAAACAGACATGTTCATGCACTCAAATGTTTGTCCTGTGTAGGAATCGAACCCACGACCTGCGGCGTGAAAGGCAAGCATCTTACCAACCGCACTAATCGGTTCGTCAATTCATTAATACATATGTTTAAATATAAATCTTTTAATAAATGTACAATATGTCAATTTTCGGTACATATTCGGAACCCAAGGTTCTATGACATTTAGAATTAAATGTGAATTAAATGGGGTCTTTGGGAATATTCCCTTTCATACAAAACAAAATTAAAATCTGTTCATAAATGATTACGTTCTATAAAAATACAGGCAAATTGAGAACCTCCTCCTCTTTCTGGAATTGATTAATAAATAATTCTACTCTATAACATTATCTTGAAATGGACTATAGTAGACTACATAGACTGATGAAATTAATCTAATTAATTAGTATTGGTCAAATAATTTATTTTTTTTTGATAGAATGCTTCTCGTAATATATAGATAATACGAGAAGGCCCAATCAAACACAAAATAAATCCCACAAAATCAGTCCAGAGGTTTACAAGTTCATTATACACATATATGCATATAGAAGAAATATAAAGATAAAGCACTGCATAATAAAAGTTATGTCTTCATGATATCATATATCTTATTTTGTATGGATATAATTATGTTTGAAAATTAATATAAAAAATAAAGGTGACAATGAAATGGTTTAATTTTTTAAAATTTTCCTATCAGATATGATAAGGAAAAAATAGATATGAGTACTATACAAAAATTACAATATCTCTGTTTCATATATATTATCATTAAGAAAGGATTAGTATTCAAGAAAATGTGGACATTGGAACTTAATCGTATCTCCTTTTCTCTTAGTGATGGGATTAGATAGTATTGCAAGGCTAAATAAAAATTCAGCAATCTGCTTCATTGGTTATGGTATGGTTGAAATAATGAATACAGGAAGAATGACATGGTAAAAGTAATCACAAGTCAGGGGCAGTATTAGTAAAGGAAGCTACATCAATGTCGACAAGTGACATATTAATGATAGGTCGAATAAAGTATATGTGTAACCAATAAACATGAAAACATATATTTACATCTATACATCTGAATGTAAAAGAGAGAAGTATTAAGACTTTAATATCTAGTATTTGTTTTCATGAAATGAAAATGCAAGGCGCAGAGAGTGTACTTTCTCCTTAAAGGCCGGCAACGCATCTGCAGTTCCTCTGGTGTTGTGGATGTCCATGGGCGTCGGTTCACTTAATGTTAAGCGACCCGCTGCTCGTTAGCATCCCTTATTCTATATAAAAAAAGCATGAAATTGCAAGTAATTGCAGAGATGCAGTTAATTAACATTATTTTACGGTAATATCAATGCTATAATATTGTAATTATGCCATAATATGGTAATATAATAAAAAATAAAATATTGTTCAGGCATGTTTAGAAACATGTGAAAATTTAAATAATTACTTGCAACTAATTAATTTTCACATTTATTCCAATTTAATATGTAATGTTACAATAATTATATATCACCAATAATAGATGAGAAAATGTTATGTCCTGATTGGGATTTACAAATGACCGTTTATAAAATCCCAACTGGGCTTTATGGCATGTACTTTCACCAAAATTTCTAGATACATAAATGTAATGGAATTTACCAGTGCAATTATGTATGATTGTCAGTGGTTTAAACAGACCACATGGAAAATATATCAATCGAAAATTGGAAACATTAAATAGAGATCTGGAACATGACTAGTTCTGACAAATCAATAGTGCAAAAGGGTAAAAGACCTTATAAATATATTTTTTTGCAGGAGACAGGAGACAAGCTTTAGATGTTCTAACTTTCCTACATTTTCTATAATTGAAATTTATACAAATTACTGATTATGGTTTATTACTAATTCTTTTGATGTAGTATGGTCTTTTGCAATACTTACGCTAAGAAGGTTCCCCTTGTGTTGATATTGTGCATGAGATCATATCTCTTCATGTCAGTCTGTGCAGTGCCAGTAAGCGAGATGGCCGAAGCATTGTTGACTAGAATATCAATTCCATTGAACTAAAATAAATTTATATAACAATAAATTTTATTGAAGTTACAGACATACAGTCAGTTTGAATTGCAAAAACAGTCACATAAAAATGGTATCATGAAATGAAGCGGTTTCAAAATGAAATATCTTTATTTTTCAAACCTCTTTAGCATTTGATGTTTGATTACTGACAATATTTAACAGAAAAAAACTGAGATAACATCAGGTTGGCATTGCCAACTCACATTATTTCTTAATTAAACAAATTATAGTAAGTTACCTTCTTCACTGCTTCATCAATAGCAGTCTGCACTTGTTTCTCATCTCTCACATCTACAATGCATGGTAATGCCTTTCCTCCAAGAGCTTCAACTAGAATACAAAATGTAATTATAGTATCTTTACTTCTAAGAATAAAATTTTGTATTCAACGTAGTGATATAATCATATAGTCGTTATATTCGATCTCAAAATATCAAGGAACAAAACATCAAAGGTCGAAGTCGATCCGCCTATAAAGTTCAAAGTCCACGTATGCAATTTACACCAAAACATAAGTGCAGTTTATCAATAGTAAAGGTTCAGAACGGCAGTTATAAATAGTTTCGAAACTTGTTTACATAAATCTCTAACAACTTACTCTCTTCTGCGGCGGTGTAAATGGTGCCAGGTAGTTTTGGATGCGGTTCAGCAGTTTTGGCGGCAATAACAACGTTTGCTCCATCCTTGGCTGCTTTCAGCGCGATCGCTTTTCCAATGCCGCGTGAAGCACCCGTGATAAACAGGGTACGACCAGCTAATTTTCTAAACACAAGTACAATCGTAAACCATAGAAATATTAACGAGTTTTATCAAACACAAATTAAGAAAACATACCCGGTATTAGCCACTAAACTCATATTAAAAACTGATAAAATGACGATAAAAATTATAAAACTAAAATATTATTATTCTAATACTCAAAATAAAATAATTAGGCGAACTAATTTATTCAACCAATTTCTACTTAACTGTGTTAAGTTACACAGAGTATGACACAGCAGAGTACATTGAAATATGAATTGAAAGCTGGCGGCAGTGATGCCAACTCCTACAAAATGTTCCCCCTAGGACCAACATAAAATACCCCTAAATGTCGATCAAAAACCCCTA
>DWLR01000590.1:0-23961 GCA_018246295.1 Papilio alexanor hazarajatica | reverse complement strand
TTTTACAAGAACACCACCTGAAATGATTACGTGTATATGGTGGACAGCAACTAATGAAGCTTATTGAGCGTGATGTGGCATATATTTTATTTATTCCGTAAGATGATTGAATAAATTGTTTATTATAGTATTATGTATTGTTTTGTAGAAAACATAGTTCAAGGCTTTAAATTAAATAGTCAAGGCTTGTTAAAAAAAATGATAAAGTAATAAGCTAAATAATTTTTATGACCGTATACTTATAGTTTATAAAGGTTGAAATTGATAAGCTTACAAATCTTATTTCGTTGCACGTCTTTAGTTCGTTTTGTTACAATGACATCTCAGCTTGTTTGACAAGTTGAAAATTAGACGCATAGGTTGAGAAATCAGAGCGAAACGCACGCAAGAGTTAGATGGACGCTTTGGTTACGTGGGCAAAATCAAATTCCGAATTTTGCCGATCGCCGTTCGAGTCCGGGGCAAAAACAGCGACGCGTCGTACGTTGTCGCTAATGACAAAGGAATCTCTTTGTATAGGGCCCACGGTATTTATTCCCCGAAGGCCCGATCGGGATACAATTAGACGTTTTGTGCTGTTCGAATGACCGATTTTATATTGTTTTTAATTGTTCGATGTTTTTAGAGATATGTTGGGTTAATTTCAAAAGTTCCAACTGTCTTAGAAGCGGAGGTGCAAAAGAACGATGTATTCACAAGATGAGGCTAGTGGTCGCAATCCCTGATCCTTGTAACGTGAGGGTATGAAAAAAGTGGACAAACAAGCTCATTGAACAGTATTCAAAGGGCCACGGACGTGATAGAAAGTGTGTTGAGCTGCAAAAACGGCTGGTACAATGTGTAAACATTGCTTGTTAAGAAACAATGTATATAAGATTTAACGACCGAAGTCTTTGTAGAGCTTTAGGTAGAAACTTACTAGAAAATAAGTCTCTTCATTTATGATACTATTAAAATGCTGCTGATCTAAAATAGTATTACTTTATAGTTTAATTTTAAGGATTTAAATATGAATATATTTAATATGTATTCTCATAAAGTCGATTGCGCGTTGATGTCTTTTATTAGCACTTAAAGCACGCAGAATTAAAACCGTAGTACTGTGGTACTACGGTTTTGCGGTAACAATGAAATTAAGTAAAAGTTAAATGAACTTATAACTAATGAATAATAAGCGTATTAAGGTTATTCTAAAGAACCTGTTTTCGATTGTTAAGCAAATATAAGTATTTATAAATCAAGATAATAAATTTAAGGGTAGTATGTATATGTTCACGTTTAAAAAAGACAATTATAAATAAAATTCTATTAAGAAATCCAAATGGTTTCTTTATCCTTCACTTTCTAATAAATGTAAAATTACAAATAAGTGTATGTATATACAAATAAGATATGCAGGTAAATGAATATTAAAGAAGTAAAAGAGGTTTAGCAAGGCCATGCCCGATTTATAAAATCGTTATTGATGATCGTCGATATTGGTAACAGGTGTTAATTGTTTTATAATAGAGTCTTATTTTAAAATAGTATAGAGTAATAATTTATATTATATCTTAAAATACAATGTACATTGATAACTAGATGTAGATATAAAATACAAGATTCGGTTTAGTGAACGCGTCAACTTTTGAACTACGAATAGATATTCTATGACACAGATAATTGTTGCGCAAGCGAGAAACTTGGCTACGTTCATGTTACAAGCTTTATTGTTATCGTGTTATTTAAGCCAGAGTAATTGATACCCTTACGGTCTATTTTAATGATGATGGCATATTTCTTTATAAGTATTACACATAATACTCTAATCTACTCTACACTTATATTTTTTCATTTTTACAGTACTAATAAGTATTGATATGTCGTATTGTTACAATGAAATTGTTAAGCAACAATTACATTATAGCATTACGGTGAAGATAAACAAGAGTAAATCCAACAAATATAAAAAATGTATAGTGACTAAAGAAGATAATAATAAAGACAGAAAACAGAAACCAGTGGTAATTAAGCAGAATATTATTATATAACATGATAGATATTAAGCAGATATCATGTTCTATACCTTGTAACATCTGACTATATCATGTGGTATACCGTAACACAATCCGTGTAGTGATTAAAATCTTCATTACATGTACAATTTACGATCTAAACCGCTCACAAAATACAAACAAAGCGAATAAATCATATAGAGTTAGATCGCAATTTATGAATCATAAAGAATTAAATTTTTACGTCACTGCACAAAAATATAGCTCCAGGGTGACGGTAGATTAAGTTTTACTTTTTAACGGCCCTATTACAAAATATGTTCATGGCACAAAAAAGCTAAAATAATTGTTATACTGTAATGAATATTAAAATCAAACCATTACAAATTACTTAATACTAGTAAATAATATGATTGTTATTTCTCAATATATTTTATTTGTTTGTATCCTAGATTTTACCCTAAATCGTTTGGACTTGGCATTATTGAAAGGGAGGAAGTAATTCGAATGCATGTTCATTAACCAAGCTAATTTATGCATTATTGTGCCACTGCATAATTTTAAGTGTAGCGCAAGATTTTTTATATGTGGTTATATTCGGTCTTGGGATTGATTAATATAGATTAATACATCAAGAATGCGACAATTGACAAGAAATAAATGGTGAAATCTGTCAATGACATTAAATAAATTGTAAGCAATGTGCGTATGCGCGAAAGTTGATATATGTATGTGAAAACAAGTTAAAAAAAATAAATCAAGCTCGGCGCCACTGTGAAATCAGGTCTTTAATGGAAACCAAGCACACATATTCACAAATTTCTTCGCTTAATTTATTTAAAAGCAAAAAGAAAATTTTCTTCAAATAATAATAAAAAAAAATACTGATAGAACTGGACAAATTTGTGACAAATTTATTGGCCGGCGCTGTAAGTGGTCGGACCGGTCCAGCGCACAATAAGCTTAGAATTTAATATTGAAATTTGATCGTTCATATAAATAAAAATTTAAAAACCGTCGCGAGTTGTCTTTGAATTGTTTTTGTATTTGAAACTACAAAACTTAAAATATTGGAACTTTGAATATGTTTCATTTTATCCGTAAAACTAAATAAATAAGCTTTTATTGATTCCTTACATGACATTTTAACAGTATAAAATCCTTAACTAACAGAATTTCCTTTTATACATACTTACTCGTATATTTACTTTACAATTTAAAATTTAAAAATTTTTGTAATAAGAAGAAACATTTATTTATATAAAGAAAAAGTAAACGAAAAAAAAAAGTTAGTTTCTAGTATTAATTTTTGTTATTTTGTTTCTAATGTTTTTTTTTTTAAACTAAATGTAATGCGGTAAAAGTCTGCTGCATTTGCTGCCATCTCGCTATATCTCTAGTTATTCCCGAAAATACTAAAACATACATTTTAATCTTATTTCTCTAGCCTAAACAACAACGGGTTAATTATCGTTTACTCTTTCAATTCTCCCTGAAATTAAAATAATATTTTCCTTTACAAAAATTAAAAGCGTGGCAACATTTAGGATTGGAATTCTCACTATGTATGCTTATGTATTAAACAAAATTAGAATTTTTATTCATAACATTCAAGAAATTAAAGTAACGGACTAACCGAAATTACTTCAACGTATAAAAAAATCAAATATAACTCATTGGTGAGCGAACATGACCATAAACTAGCAGATACACCGTCTTCTCGATTAGAATAATCAAATTAAAAGAAATTGTAAGCCAGCCCAATGAAGCTACGCTAATCGTTGGTCAGGGTTGCCACACATAATTATTACACATAATAATTAAACACACAAAACAATTAATGCAAATATAAATTTAAAAACAAATAAAACAATTAGTACATATTTTTACTATGATTTTGTGTGTTGCTGTACTGTTTTTTACAACGTACTTCCGTTCAAACATATACATAAAATGTTATAAAATTGCATAAATCAACAAGAAAACAAATGCAGTAGCCCGTTATCTCAAAGAACTTAACTACTTACTTTGGATTGAAGCAACAAACTCTATGGGAATATAAAAATCAGGTTCAAAGTATTTAATAATTCGAAACAAAAATGATGAAGGCAACCCTACAAAAGATTAAAAATTAGCTAGGCAGTATTATTATGCCAAAACAACAAAAGATTTTAATGTCTTAATCACCGCTGACTTTACTGCCTGAGCTTTCAAATTTACGTAATAAAAATGTCTAAATAATTCTCTGTGAAATTCTAGCCACTTAACCTATAGAAATTGAGGAAGAAAAAAAGCTCGATCACTGCATAGATTATATATTTTTATGACAGCTGTTGGTGTTTCGCGACGAAAAAAAAACGTGTTTGTTTTTTTTTAATTATTTTCATTTCGTGTTTCCGAGTTGTTAATGAGGTCATAGCAACACCGCGTGTTGAAATTTTATTATACTGATCAAGAGACCGCTGTTTGTAAAATGTAAATTGTTTAGATTTAATGTATGATACAAACATTGGAAACGCAATATTATTTATTGATATTTACTTATCGCTAATTAAGAGTTATGACGCAGTATAAGTGAAGCATTATAAGTTACCAGTACATTTTTTATACCATATCGTCATTACGTTATTAACATAAATGACCACATCACATCAGGTGGGACTGTGGTCAAGTGCTAGTTTATTTCTTTTATATAAAAATAATGTGAATGGAATGACACCTCACTCTTCGGTTCAGTTCAGCTGTTTAGGCCCCAGAAGGTCACAAAAGAACTGACCCTCCTGTTAGTCGTGCGAAAAGAAACTCTTTTTAGATCCTATAGATCATCCTAGATCATCCTTGTATAGGTAATTTCTCCAAGACTGAAACGAATAATCCAAACTGTCAACGACGAGTACATGCAAAAAATGTAACAGCGTCTGGAGGAAAGTCAATGATGATACTGAGTTAGACAGGATCATAGCACATACTAATGAATTAATTTTGTACCATGTTTCTGTCTAAAACATTAAAACCATAAAGTGATGTAATGTGTTATAAAAAAAATTAAATGTTTCGATGCACATAAGTACTGAATATTAATTAGTAATTGAATAACGTGAATATGAAATGAGGTAACTGTACTTAAAGTTATAAAACATGAACATAGTCATCCTCCGGTTTCACATGCGACATTGAGACAGTGATTTAACTCAGAGCCGAAATTTTTGTGCTTAATATTCAGCCACTTGCTAAACCATCACTTCTTTAATGTACAGTGGGCTCCTCTAGCAATATTCCACCAACAAAAAAATTGCCTCGTTCTTTGCAACATCCTAAACTATATCTCCTTCTTACAAATAACCAATTAGGGCGTAGTCAATGTTTCGATAAAATATAAATAAAACCTCTACTATACAGTACGATCTTTTTTCGTATAAACATATTTAAAAGTGGCATCCGAGACGTTCAAACGATTATAGTTTTAAAGGTGGAATACCGCCAGAAGAGGCCACTGTACATATATTTATTTTCCTAATTCTTTTCATTTCTTCTTGTATATTCATACATATGTTTTCTTCTGTTATGGTGTACCAATAATAAATAATTACACTTACTGAACGTAAATGAGTGGAGCAACGAACTTACACAATTAAGTTGACTGCACATATAAGAAAATCTCAATAAAGCTTTATATTGGTGTAGGAATAAGAGCTACATTTAATCTTTAGAATAATACGGTTTATAAAAGGCTTACATGAAGTTAGGTATTTACAGTTCTACGTTTCATCTAATGAGTGAGGCGCTTCAGGCCCATCGTCGCTTTTTCCTTCTTAACTATAAATGTTCTGACGACGCATCTTTACTTTTGTGTACTTTTGTATGTATTATATTTGTACTAGATTATTTAAAAAGTCTATATATTAAAAAAGACGCAATACTGTTGTACTTATTCCATATAATATCACAGCTCCGTGGGAATGAGTACATAGAAAATGCAAGACGTATTGTCATTGTAAAAAAATAGAGTCATAACAATAAAGAAATGGTTGAACTTCGTGATAACTGACCGGGCCTTGAAATCGCGGGGTCACGAGTCTGTCACGCGGAAGATGGAGCCCCACGCTCCGCGGCCGGTCATCGTATATTTTAGAGTTCCCTATTATGAAGATTAATAGAATATTGGTCCATTTTGGAGTTATCCACCGTAAAATCTTGATCGTTAAATACAAACTCGTTTTGC
Source organism: Papilio alexanor hazarajatica (assembly GCA_018246295.1). Taxonomy (NCBI): domain Eukaryota; kingdom Metazoa; phylum Arthropoda; class Insecta; order Lepidoptera; family Papilionidae; genus Papilio; species Papilio alexanor. The sequence continues at coordinate 17,745 of DWLR01000590.1, read as the reverse complement.
AAAGTTTCACTATACCTATACATACATTATAAAGCTCCAATAGAAACTATAAAATATTAGCAAGTTTGTAAAATGGTATTTTACTTATGTTTAATCTCATGTACATAAATTAAATCAAATAAAAATTAGTTAATTTGTTACTCAATGGCTAAGAAAGATTTAATAACATGATTTAATGACATGACAAATTTTGGGCATGAGCAGCAGGATATCACAGAATAAGAGCAGACTCGCACTTGACCGTGTTTTCGAATGAGACTACCCTTTGACATCGATACGGTTGTCGTTTTAAGCGAACAAAAACCCTTCATTCTTTTAAATTCATTACGCGCCACAACATTTAAAATAAAAACTAACCTTTGACATGATTTGAATCTGTGAATGCATTAGATGTCGGATTCAAATCTTATCTTGCTAAATTATAAATTTGTAAAGAGCTGTAGCTTGTCACTTGATTTTTTTTTGTAAATGTATCGAAGGAAGCTTGTGACAAATTTATTCCTTATGTTATATTCTACTACCGACACATATTTGGCTTAGCATATCTCTCAGCTTCATCAGCTTTGGTCACATTGTAGCACTACCAATTTTGTGGTAACCGATGGGACGGTTGTTTAGTGCGTACTAAAATGTTGTGCCATAAAAATGACGCACTTTTATGTTACATTCGCGTGCATCACATCAATTAATGCTCTCATAAAATTCTTGTCTATTAAAATGTGTAAGTGAAAATAAAACGAAAGATACTAGTTCGTGTAAAATCTATATAAAATATAGCTCAAACTATTTTTATCATTACTACCGCAACCGTTTTAACTATGTTACTATGAATATCATAATATATCCGGTTGAGATATAAGGCACTAAACTAATAAAGATAAAATTGTCGTTTATGTTTTAGTGATTTAGACACGTAGTTAAAGGTCTTGATAGTTGGCATTCCATCCGTACGGTTCGCACGCAACTTCCTACGAAAAGATCTGTCTTCAGTGGTATTTTCAAATCAATCCAACTTAAGATAAATTCCTCCTCCTATAATACTCCTTCCTCCAAGGCCGTCGACACACCTGTGTAGCTTCAAGGCAGAATGCACTTTCGTTGTTTGTTGCCCCCTTATCATATAAAAATTACAAAGAATTTATGACGCAAAAGTAAAAGGCAGGCAAAAGTAAAAGGGAGTATTATCAATGAGATCGATTTTGGAATGAATGTTACGAAAATTTGCAATAGCGACGTTAGGTGATTCGAGTCTGTAATTGACTGAAATACCTTTGACTTGACCGGTTAAACAAAAGCGTAGCTGACTCCTGTATCGTTAGTTCAAATGATATCTAATTGAGAGACAAGACGAGTAAACTTCTCAGCCTTCTGCCATCTTAATTTTTTTAAAGTTTATATATGTAACCAATAACATACTATTTAGAAGGACAAACTATTTGGAAGTTAATAAAGAAACGTTTTTGTTAATCAGTATTAAATAATATTGTATTTTTTTAATCCGCGTTTTAAACATATAGATGTTGATAGGTGCATAGGCAACTTACACATATTAAGATTATAAGCTAACAGTCATTGAAAAGGTACTAGAAAAAGTGTATAGACTTCCTAAACCAAATTTTGGATCATTTGTTCATTACAATCTGACAAATACACCGGAAACAAAACAAATTAGAATCACCCTAAAGTCGTAAGAGAGGCGTGACAAACAAAATCTACAACGTACGCGTTGACAAATGCATTCACTCCCAACGTACTTTCCCATTTCCTATAAAACGCATGAACGACCGATTACTATTGTCGAAACACCATTATCTTCATTCTGAGAAAAATTGCCCTCGAGATATGACAATGCGACTATCCGGGTCACAGCCTCTTAAAACAAAAGAGGGCCGATAAACTTTGTTAGACAATACGAGAGTACCTGCAATTGTCAAAGCATTTTATGTGGCATTCTTATTGACAATCACTAATCGGAATTTTATGATTTACTTAAAGTTCCTATACAAAAAGGAAGAAAAATGAAATCAAAAAATTCTTGATCTCGTAGATGTCAATGGATGTTTATGAATATGCATTTTACTATATATATAGTTCTGTTACAGCATTCTCGTTTCGTTCGTTCAGTAGAAACATATCGCTCGCAAACATAACTGTCACAAAGCGAGCAATATACTCGTACATACGTACAAAGTATATCCGTTTAAGACGCCCTCTACCGACATTACTCACACAATATCGTATCATAAAAGAAGAAAAGAGAAGGTATCTTTCCTCAAGTATGTCTGAGCCAGCAAAATGTATGCAATTTCTAATGACGTCGTTCATTTCTATCTACGGCATTAACTTTTTTCGTACACTTATTCTGTCAGAAAAAAAGTCTAAAACTGTAATTGACTAGTTAGTTAAAGGCTTGTTTTTATAAACCCATGTCCTTAGTAAATTGCTGTGTTGACAAGCTGAAGCAATGCGTTAGCTGGTGAGCTGTCAGACTGCCGATAGAGCTACCCAGAGCCTTTCAACGTGTGCGCGATTAATTTACTACTTAATTGTACTTAGTTATTGGAGCGCAATATGAATAGTTTAACATGTTTACAAATGATTTATTACTGTCTTATAAAAACAATAATGTCACAGAAAATAAAGCTCGTGTTATGTACTACTTACTATGTGCTATGCTAAAATTATACTTACGTGGTAATCTAAAGTAAAAATTACATAAGAATAATCTTTAGCCTAACTTCGAACATATATGAAAGCTATTTAAAAGCTCCATGTATAAAAAAACGAAAAAGGAACGCTACAATTAAATTCGAAACATGACAAAAGCATTAAAATTATTGATAACAGTGACATTGTTTAATCTAAAACTACCTTTAACCAATTAATCTAATAAAAAAGAATTATTAATTAAATAAAATAAAACAGCAGAACCTCTTTGCTATTAAATTTTTGACATTACTAACGTCCGCCATTTTTTAAAATGACATTCGCTAAATGTCAAATTTGACAATCAACATAGTTGTGCGCTTAGCTTCAGCTTTTATTTATAGCGGGGCGAGCACAAAATGGCGCAATAGGCGTGATTAATGACAGTATAATCGAAAGTTTTTGTTTTGCTCAGTCTCAAGAATGTGTTACGGTCGCCTCATACAACCCAGAGCAAAAAATACAAAAGAAATTGGTATGTACCAAAACAAATTATACCGCAAATATTCAATGGAGTTTAGAGTTAATTAAAACTATTATTAAATAAATATTGAAGACTTTTCGGCGAATAAATATATCCTTCATTTAATTCCCAGCACAGATGGCTTTTGCAACAACAACAGTGATTGTATGTATGTATAATGAAATACAATCATTGTCGTTGTCTGTTTGTTTCTTCCATGTCTTCTTTTCTGTTCTTTTTAACCATCTTTATCAATTGATTATTTTCGTTTTGTCTATATTTTTTCAGATTAGACTTTTATGTTTGCGTTTAAAATATTTTGTTTTATCGATTACTGATAGTGTTATATTTAGCCAATGAGTATTTGTAAATTTTTATTAACTGATTTTAATCGGGAGGAAGAAGTAAAGTTCTAATAACGAAATAACATATGCAGTGTACATTGAGCAATATGTAAATGAAGAATTAGAAAGTAGAAATATAATTACAAAGTTAAACATATAACACACAACAATTTTGGACCATTAATATAAATTATAACTTAATAGGTTAATGTAAACATATTTATACGAAATGGTAACCATCTGTTTGGTTGCGTTGGTTGTATTTCATGACTGCATTTTAATATCGTTTAATATTTGTTTTTCTTATAAAATACTAGTCATTAGACCAAGAACGATACAAATACGTAATTGAAATGATGTCTTATTTTTGGTTAGTTTTAAATAAGAACGAAAACGTTGTCCGTTAGGCCAGTAGTTGTAGATTGTGTTTTATATTTAAATACGTGACTGTATCATTACACATAATATACACCGTGTGGGCTAAGGTATTCTGCGCATTGTATATAGCATCACTTTACCATCAGATGAACAATGGTTTATTATTTATGATGTATGTCTAAAGTCGATGGTTTCTTGTTCATTATTTTTAGCCCGTAATTAACTGCGGTCCGTTTGTTCGGAACTGGATCAAATTGATGAATTAATTTCGTTTATAATATTTGCCATTTGATTCATCACGGACATTCATACTTCCACTTACAGTACACAAGATAGCTAGTATTGTCATTTTTCTATGTATTTCGATATCAGTGCAAACCATCTAATCGATAGAAGCCCGTTTTGGACATTCCCTATGAACACCTATTTGTATCCTATTGTATAATCTTCATATCATATATGCACGCTCTCCTAATGTATATAACCAAGTGGCTCATACTGGGTATGGAAAACTTACCGGCCTTCCACGAAATAACATTTATCGCCTGTATTGTTTTGTTAACTTACACTCTTAAATCATTCCAAAGTACCGGATTAGTCAAAAATGTGATGACATCGACAAAAGAATTAAATCCACCCTTTGTGAAAACAACAAAATTGTAAATAAATAAACAAAAATAAACAATTACTTTATATGTTAAAAAAGTACTACTGTTCTTAATATGTTTTTAAAGTAATTCATAGGTTTTCTTCAGCAATCCGAAACGGTAAAATTCGACCAAAAAGTGAACTGAAAAAAAAAGAATCAGATCGCCCTAAGCATTTTCTCATTTGTATTTATTTTACCGATTCATTACATTTCTGGTGTGAATCGGTTCCCGCGAGCCTGCCACTCCGAGTGCCATGTTAATGGACTACGCTAAACGTATTGCTTGTTTTACTATGAACTGACATTTATATCTATTAGGTAACGAAATATATCGTTTGCTTTTCGTGTTTGTTGCCAGCGTTCCTTATCTTTTCGCTTCTACAGTTTATGTTAATCTTACAACTTCTGTGCACTTCGATTCAAGATTCTTTTATATATGCCTATATCGTTCGAAACTTTATTGATCTCTTTTCTGTTTTAATAAACATTGTTAATTATACTTCGACTTCGAGATACGTGATTTATTCATTCAGTATTTACGTACAATATTCTTGTGTACGCAAAATTGTGCATATACTATTCTAACATTTATTTATATTTTACTGATATATTTTTGTATGGATTACTTATAATATCTGACTGCCCCTTTAGCATTATACGAGCATGAGGGTTTAATCAGCGAAGATAGTCAAGCAAACATTTTAAGCAATTTGTTTACTATCAATTTGTCATATACAATAAAGAACAATCAACATTTTTTAATGATAAAGCTTTAAATACTGGTATGTCTAATTGTCGTTCGGTTAGCTAGTCATGTCTTGATCGATCAATCCATTCATTTGTAAATGAATGCATGAAATTTTATGGCTTATTTTGATTCACATCCACATTTCCGGTCGACCTCAAACTTTGCTCGGATACTTCAACGGTAACTTAATTTAAAATGCCTTTTAAATATGTTTTCAGCTTAATTTAATAGACTCTTTAAACATAATTATGTAGTGTTTAACTATACGTTAAATCTTTTCTTGCCTTCTATCTAAGATGTACAAGTAGCCTGCATAAGGAAGTTGTAAAATTTATAGAACTTTCCGGTTTTTTCAGTGATTTCGAGTAAATGTGTATTGTGTGTAAATATAATATGAATGTAGAAACTTTATTTTCAAAAAAATTATTTCTTGAAGATTAAAATCCTCATTATTCTAATGGTTTCAAATCAAAATTGAAACAGTATTTAAATATCTTTCGAATATTTTATATATATTAATATAAAACATTTTATACAACAGACCACCAGAGGACGGGCAGCAGCGTCCTTTCCTTAGTACGGTGGAACATACTGCGATCGCCAACCCGCCTGCCAAGCGTGGCGATTATGGCACATTTCCTCCCAATGATCAATGGGCCTGTGTCCTGCAGTGGACGATCATAGGCTGACAAGATAGTGATGATTTTGTACAATAGTAAATAAGTTAACTGGAATAGACAAAGACATCTCTGTCCGATTATTAAAACACAATTGTAACAGAAGGGGAATTTATCACCATGCAAAAGGACTTATGAATTTGTTTTTGTAGAAACCAACAAATACAATAATTTTCTTAGTAAACCATAAGTTATGTCAGTTCGGAAATATTGTTGGTGATGCTTGTCACAAAAATATAGTAGAATACAATCTAAATACATTCAGGCTCTGGAAATTGTCATGAAATAAATAAAAAAAAACTTCCATTCTGCTACATTATAGTTCTAAACAAAAGACGTTATTTTATCGTTACAAGTTAAATCTGCCAGATCACTTCTCTGAATGACATTAAAAGAAACGAAGAGCTGTCAAGTTAACCAGATCTCGAGCTATCGACGGTTAAGGTATAAGGTATAGAAAATTGAACGTGTCCAAGTGGCGATGTTAACAAAGTAAACAACATAATTAAACGGCCGCGAAGGCGTGTAGATATAATCTTAGCGACATCTTGTTATAACGTTATTGCAGCGAGCAATTAATTAAAATTAATTCGTTAATAAAATACACCTACTGTAGAAGAAACGGCGATTCTTCAAAGCGTTAATAAATAACTTATTGGTGATTCGGATTGAGAGATTAATTTGCATAATTATCGAAATGTATTATATAACACAGAGTATATGCTCCATGTTACCTCTCAGTGTTGTATTATTTGACACTTCTCGTCTTTAAATTTATGAAAAAAAAACTAAAAAAGATATGTACAAAAAAGTTGTTTACTTAAATGTAACGTTCGTTCTGTCCGTGTTCTTTTGTAAAATAGCACCAACCCTTCTTACTGAGATAGCAGCAAATACGAATAATATCAAATTTTGGAGAACAGGTTAGCAACTTCCATCTGGATTAGTGCCAAGCATGATATCAGCGAGCCCTCTATTTGAAGAGAACCATGCATGTCAAGAAAAAGACTTCTAAGAGGGTTTTTCATATAAGATTAATTTAGTAAAGCTACAGTAAATTTGAGTGTATAAAAAGTTTCTAAAGTTAATTAAAAATAATATTCAAGATCTTGCATATTTTTTGTTTGCATTCATTGTGATTTAATGTTTCAATAAGTGTTTGTTAACATAAATGAATAAAGACTGAATGAAATAATGCTTTAACTGAAAATAATTACATAAAACGCACATTTCTTAAAAGCTTAAGTCAACCACAAGTAAGTTATAATTGACACTTAAGAAAAATTGAGTTTTCATGCACCGCTTGTTTTATATTTGTCATTAATTATACGTAAATGGCAAGTAAACAGTTCAAGGTGTCATAGCTACAAGTTTATTGAAATCATTATGATGCACGGTTTCAGCTCAATTATGAAGAATTCATAATATTTAGTGACCTTACAAAACATACAACTAACTGGCTAATATAATTTGTAATTTAAAAATGTCGTACTAATAAACAACGTAATACAAAGAAAGGAATAAATAAAAAAAATAACAAACCTTTGAGAATTCCAATCATAAATTATTGAAAGACGACTCGAAATCCCAGTTTACGAAATCACAAAGATATATCACATAACACAATTTTTCTAATATTATTTGTCCATTACAATACGCACTCTTCGCATACAGTTAAAAACTTAAATTTACTAAGTTGTAATAATTTTCAAAAACACTTTCGACGCGCAAAAATGCTAATGATATTGACAAAAAAATTTAGAACAATATTGTTCGTTCCGCTTTTTTCGAAAACGTAGCCACCAGACCACGTCCCGTAAAAGACTGACGGATCTAAAAACATGTACCTTGAATAAGAGCTATACCCTATTCGCTCCAACGGAGGCATTTCAATTTGATAGAGCGAGACGGCGACAATGGCATGCATTATGGTACTCTGTCTTGTTGGACTTTTTTCCGATGATTTCTTTGAACGATTCAGTGTTGGGATCTATAAGATCTATAGATTGTTATAGCAAGCTCCGTGAGTTATGCCTCCGTACATTGATTCATTGATACGTGGTTCTGGCCACTATCAAATTATAGTATTTGCTTTTAATTCTATTAAATTTGATGAGGCTCTGTTATGAATGTATTTAACTTTAATTCGCCTACGACTTAATCGAAAATCCATAACTTAGATACTGAATGGTTCGCGACTACAATTGTTTTAGTTGGCGTAGTGCTTTGATGTATTCATTATTTGCTAACGATTTTAATTCTGTCATGTTTATGTCATTTTAAAAATTCTATATTAAACAGATCGTTTTTTTTTCTAATTTCATATAACATGTTTATGATATGAAAGAACATAATAAATGTACATAAAATTCGTAATTTAAAGCGTTACATCAATTTTATAACAAATAATAATACATTTTAATAACTTAGATTAAGTAGATTAAATTTGAAATTTAATATTAAATTTAAGATCTCGAACTCTGCGATCTTTCAGAATAATTTAATGTCGACTTCGACTTTATCTACACACATATAAACATATTTGATAAATTATCTATAGGGGATACATGTACATGCCAATTTCAATTCAATATCACTAAAATATTAACTTTCATTGTCCGCACCTATCTAATTAGGGAAGTACTAGCAATACTATAGCTCTTAGTTTTACATTTTATTGCTAATAAAATGAATTTTATTGAGACGCGTTATTTCTCAATGTTAGCTTAGATCTGAATTTAAATCCCTTTGTAATAAGGCATCAAGTTAAAGACCTAACATTCCAATATAAATACTATTTTATTATCTATAAGTTATGTATCCAAATGAGTGTTGGTATAGGCTTTATTTGCTTCCAATATTTACAATTTATGTGTATTCTATAAAATATATACTATTCTGCCACTTAATATGATTTCAAATAGATTTCGAGAAATTCAGTATAAATCAAATATTCACCCTATTTTATTTTATTTATATTTATTTTATATTTATTTTAGCTTATTCTTAATATTTCTGTCTGTAATAGAAGTGTATACAAAGTAATTGTCTGTTTCAGAAAGAAATACTCTAAAGTGTTTCCATATTTTTTATGTACTATGTTATATGTGATTATCAACACGTAAGCAACTAATTGACGATACTTAAGGTTGAATAAATACCATTTTAAACCGACAATTAAATAGTAATTAAATAAATAATAAGAAGAATAAATAAGCTTTTCTTCCTTATTAAACTTTTTGCACCATGCTTTGATATTATTTTGACTTTTTGGATTGTTTTACTTTGCGTATTATTGCAACGCATGCCGGTTTCAGCTAGTTAAATATAAAAAAAATATAATAAAATTACAATACTTACAACAAACTGTTAATGAATAATTAAACTAAAAATTAAAAAAAAAATTCTTGCGGCTTAGTTTACAACACACAACAAACATTTACAATACTTACAATGAAATACTTACAAAAACAATAACAATACTTACAATTAAATACTTACAAAAACAATTACAATACTTACAATAACTGTTAATGAATAATTAAAAAAAAACATTTTTCCTTGCGGCTTAGTTATATAATCTTCGATAACTAGAAGGAATTTGAAAAAATGCTACAGAGAATAGCCGCGGAACCAATGGCTCTGTAGCATACTACAAGTTTTTATTCTCTCCTTGTAGTTATTTGCCGCTACGATGTTGCCCTCTACGGCATTTTTAGACAACCTGAGAAATGTCCTTATTTAATAGCCCTAGTATAAAAACTGGATAAAGTAAATTTTATACACAAAACTCGTTCTAAGAATAGTGAAATAAATTTTGTTACCTATTGCGTCTATTTTTAAGACCTATTTTGATTTCTTTTGATAGACTGTAATTGATATTAATTGAAGAGGCATTCGGAAAATTACTAAGCTATTATAAAATAAATTACGTCTTAGAATATACTTTAGAAGTACTAAACTACGAACGTTTCTTTATGTATTAACAATATACTGATTTTAGGAAAATCAAGATCTTCTCTTCCTTTTCCGTTCCTTCCGTTTCGTCATCACCAATATAATTTCTTGTAAATTTTCTACCATGTTCATATGCGACTTGGTTGTCTACTAAACTTCAGAACAGTCATTCCATAAATGAAAATCTGCTAAACTTAATAATTAATTTATGATCCATTCCGAAGTTTAAATAAATTAGTATATTTTTTTAATAAATAAACAACCACTCTGAATAATTACTTAGTATATAACTTATTACTTTTTAACAAATATATGCACTACATCTTAAGAGCGTAAATTCCTAACTTAAGTGTAAAAATTATTCGCCGGATACATGTCTAGCGGCAGCAATATTATTCTGGTTACTCGAATCAATTTTTTTTTTGGTGTAAGAAATAAATTTTCGTAGCGCAAGAACATCTCGAGTGTTATTCTGTTGATGCACGAACAGACAGCTGGATAGTCGCGTCGTAAATGCATTCTAAATATTATTTCTCTCAAATCCTAGTCTTAATAGTAAAAGATTATACGAGGGTAAAAAAGAGGATAATATATTGAAATTAATAAATTAAAATTAACAATTACAAAATCGTACCAATAATTTTGAATGTACACTATATTGAAATGCAATCCACAATTTATCATTATAATTTACTCAGGTAGAATAAGGATTAATAACATGTATAATATGTATAGTATACTTACTTTGTTGGTTAGGATATATACAAGCAATGACTAAGGAGAGAAAACTACAATAATTTTCACGTGTCATCACCATGATCACAGCTCACCACTCTGAAGTGGTATAAAAAAAATATGTAATGTTCTATTAATTTAGCTTATCCCTGATAACTGTAAATTTACAAAATCTACCTTAGAAAGGTTGCTTAAATAACACATAGGATACGCGTATTTGCAAATACGCGTACACATCACTATGTGTAAACGTTATTGTTATGAAGGCTTCAAAAGCCAATGAGACGTGACATCCAAAGTTTCAAGGTGAAGATCATAAACGCGGTCCCGCGCAGAATTTTGCATTTCGTAATTCCAGGAAGCATCGCATTGTTATAGGCAGGTCTCTCTCGCCACCATGCTCTTCGTGAAATAAAACTATAAGAACGTTTCGCTGTAATAAAGTATATGCACAAATATCTATCAATTGTCTCTTGTTTGATGGCTTTACAATCCTTTCACATCAGTGTAGTCGAGGATCATCCCTCTGGAGTACTCGATCCGAGTTAATATCGAAATTATGTCTACATCTCTGAAATTTGGACACTTGCCCTCAATAAAATCAGTCTCAAAGCACTTCGCTCCTTACACAAAGCATTACTTTAGATGTTTCACAATCTTCCTTAACCCTTTTCCTGTATTTCGAAATCTCTTAAATGATACAGTTTGGGCCTGTAGAGGTCTCTTTAACATATACAACGGAATTGAGCGGCTAAAAGAAAACAAAAAAAAGGAACAAAATCCATTTTACAAATATACAGCAGCTTTCCCTTTCACAAAAATAATTTGCAACCGATTGACATAATAAATTCGATATTAATGAATGCACCAGTATTCGACCATTATTCTGTTAATTCTCATCAGCATACATATATCACGTAAGTTTCATTAAAATTCCGTTCAATGAAATATATTAATGTCCCGAAAAGCCAAACAGTGCTCCACAATACACCACCCGCCACGTACTTTTTTATTTATTTTCCAAATCTAATTATATCAGTGAATCGGAAATTCGCAATAATGATTGATGAACCAGGCAGCGTGCACACGAGCGCCCTGGAATTAAATCGTAATTAGTATTACCATCAAACACTTAAAGGGATCGAAGAGTGCGCAATTAATCGAGTCAAAAGTACTTAATCTCGAACAATCGGGCTACAAATTATCTTTTAACTTTAAAAAACCGTACTTTTATCGTTTAGACAAAACGTACTTATACTATTTTGTTAACGCTACACTACATATCTGCGGTGTTTGAAAGTTATAATTTCATATCAGTATCGCAATCTCTCGCTGCCGACCCGTCATGTCGCTCACCTTGAAGTTTATTGTCTAGTCTAGTCCATTCAAACGTTAGCTCACAATGTCTGAGCGTAAATCCGGCATACTTCTAGGTCAAACGTGCACAAAAATTATATCGTAACACTGCAATCGAATGCATTTTAAAATGTGTTAGTTCGAGTATTTGAATGTACATTTGATTCATGCTTGCTTCTCCGAACGAATTCTTCGTATTCAAAGTAATTAGAATGTAATATTGTCAGGCTAGAATATAATTTGGAAAAATGATGTTAAAGAAACTGGTCTAATATAAAGATATAAAAGTAGGTCTTTTCATGTAAATCTTTTTGTCTTAATGTTTTTTTTTTACTTAAAATAGTAGCCATAGAATTCATATGAACGCCTTATTCCTACGCTTAAAAATACGTAGTCCAATTCAAAGAGAAAAAATCTTTTAAGGTAATTTTTATCGACAAAGTACAAATTGCTCAATCTGCATACAGCTTTATCCAGCCAGGTGTGAAATCCATCATAAGGCAACAATGTTAATTTGACAACACCGCAAGAGGTACCCGCCCCGCACCCCTCGCTCCGCGCCCCGAGCAGTGATTATGCGGCCTTAGTTTGGCAAAAGTTAAAACGACCTGAAAAACCTTACACGAGATAGAATCTCGGTTGATGAACTTCGGTACCTCGGCAAGTGTCTCCGGATTTTGGGCACGAGATTAAATATAAATAATAAACATTGTCGAATTTCATTCACTGCTAATTCATCTCCGTGTTTAATGATTGTGGTTAAAATGATAACGTAAAGAGATCAAATAAATTATTTCATTGCTGTAATGATTTAAATATTGATATAAAGCATTTAATCTCAATCACTGACTAGCGCTTTGGATTATAGGGCGATCTGCAACATCTGAAACTAACGGGTTAATTCCGTAATACATGCCCACTGTGCGTGTATACTCTGCCTACCCCTGTGGGTGGGTACTTTAACTTTCTTCTAGTAAAAGTTAAGTTCAAACGTTTAACGGTTTTTAAGAGAGTAGGTAATACATATGTAATTTTTTTTACACAAGAAGGTGGCAAACGAGCAAGCGGTCACCTAAGTGACCGCTACCCATAGACATCCGCCACAAGCATTTGCGAGTTATTTATGCGTTGCCTACCTTAATAGACAAAGGAGACAATAATTTTTCAGTCGTAAATAAAAATCTTCAGTGTAGAATTATCTATTATTATGAGATAAACATGATAAGACCATTCCTTATCAGCGATTACCTTCACATATCACAAATTTATAAACAAGAAAACACGTGTTTTAGGAAGTGAAACTGTTATCAAAGATGGCGATCATCACCCAAAGCCATAGGTATTCAAGCGAAGAAGCTGCGCATATTATGTTGATGCAGGATAGCCATAAAGGGTCCCGCTTTACCTCCCCGGCTCATTCCCAAGTTTCCTTGGCTATCGCAAAAATAACTGTACACTAAAGAAATTTCATTGCAGATTTTAAATTCTTATTAGTAAGATTCACGACATTAACAAAATGAGATAATATTATTGTAAATTGTTAATTTATACCTACTTTGTAATCAAAATAATAATACGAGATCTATGATTAAGTATATAAATCATACTTAACAAAAAAACTGAACCGAATTCAATCCGTTCGACTATTTATTACTTTAATCTTTATATATATTGCAATGTGTATTTTACGGGTAAATCAATATTGTAAAGTTAAATCTAATAAACTATATTGTCAAGTGTAACAGTTATGTTGACGTCTGTACGCAAGTCTAGTGGTTCGGGTATTATTTTTCGACGGCAGCGGACGCCACATGTGATAACGAGTGCTGGATTGTACTTCACTCTTTACCAGTGTGTAACATGATCACATTAAACACATCACCTTCTACTAAATAAACCTTCTAAATAAGTGAGTTACTAAAATGCTCCGCGGTTTTACTCTTTCTCGTTTTACTAACGATCGCAGCGTGAATTTAATATTTTTTTTATATAGATTAAGATGGAAAACGGGCAACGAGTAGCTTAACATCAAGTCAACCGACACCCATGAACATCCGCAACACCAGAGGAACTACAGATGTGTTGCCGGCTTTTAAGGAAAGAGTAAACTCTCATCCCGAATCATATAAACTTACTTAATTATTGGGCTATCAAATGCAAAGATAATTCACGTCCAATTGTGAGTTACCATGATTAGAGTGTGACCCTGAGGGTGAGGGTGATAGATATATGTGGTCAAAATATGTGTTACGTTTGCAAACACGCGAATGTTTCTAGTTACGATCAACACTATTCATTCCGTATGACAAATCGGAAAAGACCCCTGCTAAGCTGACTTCGTGTATAGGATTAAAAAACGGACTTTTTAGCTTCCCGGACGACTTCATCCAACATATATTGACCCAGCCCTACGGTGTCGCTTCCACATTACATAAAACAAAATACCGTAGTGCTTGGCTCAAGCCGACATCACACTGGGCACGCTAGAATAAAAGTTAATGGCAATAAAAAATGACTGCACGCCGGTAATCTTCACACGTAATTACTGTTTTCCATGTTTAGTTAGCCGCTGGATTCCAATTACTTTAATTGGATAGGTTTATAGAGAAAATGTACGATCCAGTCGTATGTAAGAAAAATCAAATAATGTTAGTGCGTTTGTGTCGCAACAAAAACATGTTAGCCAAGTATGGAAGTAATTGATTTGTACTGATAAATAATTAAATGTATTGTATAAGGACGCAGTAGAGGAACATATCATAGAATAGATTTTCAACATAAGTGAATATTAGTGTGTACTATTTGAGTCTCAATTTGTCGAAAGTTTTAACAAAATAATAAGTGGGTAAGACATAAGTAGGTAGGTGATTTCCATTCTTCGACAGGCTTATGTTACGGTTCACTCATAGTAGTTGTGATTCAAGAGTTTTTTTATGGCTTGGTGTTCAACTACGTAGAATGAACTCGCAGTATGTTTGTTATTGAAACGGTCGGGATTGACTAGTCAAGTTATAAGGCATTGGCATGTACAAAAATTACTGTTGAAATCAAATCATAATATAACTCTCTCGAACAGAGATCCACAGAATGACGTGTGTATTATTGGTTTTAACAATAATGCAACTTCAGGCCAACATCCCTAAGAGGGAGGATTGTCGTTTTTGTACATGATGGTACATTGCGTGTATGACTAACGTAGGAAAAGGTAGAAGAAAAATCTATTTGAATATCAGCCATGAATATATCTTCTTTTCTCGGTTGCAACTGCACTGTTCATTTGATTATATTTATGTAAAAATAGAAGGTGTTTATCTAAGAAAACCGATTCTATTAGTTCGCTACAAATATATAATGCAAAATTAAAAAACATTGTTCTTATTTTGTATTATGATATTATTCTAATATATTAATTCGATTCCTATCATATTAATATTTAAATAAAAGAAAAATGTTTGTAGTCAATTACAAGAGAATCAAAACCAATTTGATTGTTTATGTTGATATGATATATAAAGCAAGCAATATACAAAAGTATAAGTTCACTTATGATTTTTTGCATAATATTCTAAATACTAAATATTACATACTCTCGTATCTATCGATACCGCATGCCCAAGGAAGTCACGGTCAATACTATCTATCAGCTTACATGAGGAACAACAAAAAACAAACAAACACACAAACGGTGGATCATTAACTACGGCTCGGCCTAAACGAACGTCACAGCGCATTCCGAACCTAAGAATGTCTTAACATACTCTATTTAAGGGGCTGATACAAACGATAAAAATTAAAAAACAATAATTCTTAAAAAATATTTTGATCATCTGTTTTACAAACAGTTAGCCGTGTACCAATAATAAATGTTTTTATTTTATTAACTACTAAAACATTTATCTTTAATAAAATATTAATTTTTACAACGTCAGCATTTTATAAATTAAAAATACATTATCTGTTTAAAGAGAAGAACACCCCTCGAAAGTTGTATCTCGTGAAACAGTACTATTACATGTTCAAAAATATTATTTAAGGTGTTAATCTTTGGTTATAAACTGGATATTAGTCGCTTAGCAATATTATGTTAATAGAAATTACACCTTCTTTTTTTAATTATACATAAAAATAATAATTTCAAATTAGCATTAGCATTAAAATAATTAAGGCGCTTTATATTTATGTTATGTAGACTAAAAATAGATAAAATAAAGTAAACTCACCATCTATCTAAACAATTCCTAGGAAAGCTTCAACACTCGAGATCAATTTAAATATTCAGACGTTGTGTGTAATAGAAACGTCGAACCCTTAACGGTCGATGCCTGAAGCCTGCACCTTTGTTCGGAGGATCTTTGAGTCGCTATCTCGCTGATTTATTGTCCGACCGTCTGTCAGTTAGCAAGCGGATTTGGACATAGGAATAAGCGATTAAATTACACTATATACTATGGAAAAATAAATTAAGCCTTTTAAAAAAATAATTCGTATGTAGAATTGATTGTGAGATGCGTGACAGAGAAAATATAAACTCTCAAGTATTTTATCCACCTCTTGGGTAGGTGATAGGATGAAGGCTCTAGAGCTATGTCGAAGAAAATATATTAATATGCTCACGAGCATTACAAAAAGATATAAGCAGAGGTCATAGAATTTTTTCTCGTTTTAACATATTAATGTGATGTTTGATGTAATTTCATGGAGTTAAAGTGGATACCTCAGATGTTATTTGTAAGATTAGATTGAAACTAAATGCTAACTGTAGGCTATGCGAAAATAGATTACATATTACATAGGACACATTGTTATCATTTACACAAAAATTTGCCGATAATGCTGTAAGAGTAAACATTATCTATTTGGAGCAGCAATTTCAAAAGTTCAGGTGGAGAAATAGTCTAGATCTAGCATAAACTTCCATGTTATATCTATAACCTTATGCAATAATTTTTGGATCTACCAATGTTTATTATATTCATTCATTCAATCGCGCTGATCATATCTTTTTAATATAAACCCTTGTTTTTTTTTTAAATGAAAAACGCTACTGCTTCCAAAGTCTTTTGTTCGAGTAACCCTTCCAAACTTGGACATACATGTAAAGTTATTTTATCATACAAAGTAAGAAGTGGCACCCCGCATCAGCTACGCAATAACATATAGCTAGACTATTGGGATCTGCATTTCAACACTTTCAATAAATAAACCTTGGTTAATCTGGAGCATATATTTTTTGGATTAAGTTTTATTAAATATTATAAATTTGAACCATATTTACCAATTTAGCCACATAAATTAATCTAAAAATATGTTATCATTAACTAATTAAAATAATCAAACAGAAAAACGATCATTCTATGTAATCTGAAATCATCTCCCTGCCCTTTTCCCACTTGCGTAGGGCCGGCACAATATGTACTACTCTTCATAAGTCCTGGACTCTTTTGTAGTTCATATTGTTACTGATTTTGGCTATAGTTTTACAGCCAGCCTCCTGCCTAACGCCAACTCTCCTAGGAAATATGAAATTTAATTATTCTACTATTTAATCTGAAAAGAATTTGTATTAAAGACACAACAATGTTCCAATCTTCGGTTCGGTTACAGGACGAAACGTATTAAATGTCCTTTTCTAATACGCTTCTATTACCCGCTTTCCGCTGTCCCAGCCGCTACCTGTTTGTCCACTGTATTAGCGGCGTTAGTGCTGTGTCCACTGACATCACTTTTTGTCT
>DWLR01000589.1:0-23964 GCA_018246295.1 Papilio alexanor hazarajatica | reverse complement strand
AGTTAATCAATTAATTAGTAATTTGATAGTTTACATTTAAACGTACATAAAAGATGACCATTACTGCAAAACCATAAGAAAAAAACAGATCAGCCATCGAATTCAGTCGGATAAAAACGTCAATGTTGTGTAAGTGTTGATGATGCAAAATACTCACAAAGTAAATAAAATGTATTTCTTAAATTAATGAAGCTGACATGTTTTTACATAAAATATTCTTTGTATTCGCGACGCAAAGATATCTATTGTTCAAAAACGAATTAAGTGTAATCCCTTCACGTCTTACCTCTAAAATTTCTACATGTTTGTGTTCCCGCAGCTTACTATAATGGCAATTTAATATCTTTAGCGACAGCGACAGCTTATAAGCAAAAACACGTTCATATTTTATTATTATATATAGCTTAACAAAATGCCCTTAACTACCAACAACAAAAGTTGTCGATAAAATGATTTAAGAAAAAAAATATTAAAATTATGAACTTTTAATTTTATTTTACAGAGTTGCAGAAACATTTCCTACTAATAAGTTATTTATACATACATATTAATGAATTTTAATGTAACGACAATGTTCGCTTCAAAGACTTTTCTAAAAGCTATGTATAAAAATTTTCCATTGAATTTAATTTAGTAGGAGGAATTTGGGAAAGAATTCTATTAAAGTAACTGTTATATTAAACGTGTGAATTAATTTTTAATGGAAGATATATTCTTTCAAAAAATCCTATATAGTAATTTAATAGGGAAATTCCATTTTTAAATTTTCCGACTCGCCACGTCGACCTGAGACAAAGTCCGGAATCTTATTATTTACATACTTATTCTTTCTCTTTTACGGGAGAAAATGACAAACGAGCAAGCGGTTCACCTAATATTGACTACTACCCATAGGCATCTGCAACAAGCAAATGAGTTGCAGATGCCTTGGCTACCTTTAATGGACAGAGGAGATAAACAGAAAAAAATATATTTCCAATTCCTATCCACCTCCTCCCCCATCAAGTCCACTTCTCCTTCCCATCCTTTCCTTAAAGGAAGGGAAGACGAAGAGGATTAGGACTCCGGCACCTCATTCATTGGATTCTATTATGATGTCGTGGTGATTTCAACGGTCAAGCCGGCCCACTGGACAACTGATATTGTTGCGGTTTCTACCACAGTAATATCTTTATTATATTAGGTCCTTACATATGAAATTAACGTTTAGTCGTACTGACTACTTTGATCTGAAATATCTCCTCTTTGATTACGAATTCTAAATTCAAATTTTATAAATTCATTTAGCTGGTACACTTAAGTTTTGAAAACAGTCATTCATTTGTTTTTTCCTCATTATTTTTTTCTTTGGCGTCGTTTATTATCGCACAATGGAAAACATGAAATATCGGTATATTTATGAGTACGAGTTCTACCGTGGCACCGGTGCTGCAGAAACAGCTCGAAGGATTAATGATTTGTACGGCGCTGGTGTCGCAAAAGAAAGCACGGTACGTTTTTGGTTTCAACGTTTTCGTTCTGGAAATTTCGACCTTCAGAACCAACCCTGTGGACGGCTGGAGACCAAAGTTGAAAATGAAGAATTAAAGGCTATTGTGGAAGCGGATCCATCACAAAGCAATTCAGAGATAGCTGCAGGCTTCGGGGTAAGTGATGAAACTGTATTAATCCACTTGAAGCAAATCGAGAAAGTAAAAAAATTCAACGATGGGTACCTCATGAATTGAGTGAATCGAACTTGCAAAATCGAAACGCGTCGATTGCTGTGTTACTTTGCTCAACCGACACAATAATGAAGGGATTTTAAATCGAATAATTACTTGTGATGAAAAGTGGAAACTGTACGACAATCGGAAGCGCTCGTTGCAATGGCTGAACCCTGGAGACCCAGCCAAATCCTGCCCTAAACGAAAATTGATTCAGAAAAAGTTACTTGTGAGTATTTGGTGGACTAGCGCCGGTGTCGTTCACTACAGCTTTTTAAAATTTGACGATTACGGCAGATATCTATTATTAGCAACTACAAACCATGAAGGAAGAACTAGCTGCTCTAGGCCACTGCTGCTTCACGGCAACGAAAAACCACACACTGCACAACAAACAACCACTAAATTAAATGGGCTACAATTGAAATGTCTGCGACATCCACCGTACTTCTCGGACCTTGCTCCAACATATTACCATTTTTTTCGGAATTTGGACAACTACAAGGAAAAAAAATTCAACTCCGATGCGGCAGTCCAAACCGACTTCAAAGAGTTTATTGATTCTCGCCCCCATGGTTTTTTTAGTAAAGAGATCAGACCTATGAGATGGCAAAAGTGCATAGATAACAACGGTGCATACTTTGATTAATTAAATATATTTTACAAAATAAAAATTGACTTTATGTTCCTCCCGTACAAAACGCCAATTTTATATGTAAGGACCTAATATTATCCCTAAAATTGTTTTAATTTCAATCCTTGTTTCATTCTCCTTGCTTTTCCACATTTCCCTTATAACACTATTTTTTCATTATAAATTTTTAGTCACTTCTGGTATATTTGGCATTTATTGTAGGAAAATCTATGTTAAAGCACATAATAATGTTAAATTAAAAATAGTCTTATTTTCTCCTGTCTTAAACATTAGAGAAGATACCGTTCGAATTTAAATTATTAATTTGAAATCTAACTACACAAATGTATTTGGAGTAGACGCCATGTTGATAAATGATAGAAGCATGTGAATGGAGATCACGAATTCGCGACGTAGGCAAGATGGGGTCATTGACCTCTGCGCGGCGCGACGTCGCTACTACAGAATGGAGGGAATTAAGTAAGTGCCTCTTGCACTCTGATTTTTGCTGGAAACTTTTTATGTACATATAAACCGACAAGTTCACTACAATTCAGATTATTTTAACTCATTTAGGAATACAAAGACACGGTACTCACTAATGAAACAAATAATATTTTTAATTAATCACATTCATCATATTAATTAATCATATTCCTAGCCTAATATTTTTAATTAATCAACATACTTCACTGAGGTAAGTAAAAATTCTTGATTTTCGAAACACGAGCTCGAAACCGGAACATAGAATATATAGAAAGCGATATAATTTTTTATACAAGAAAGTGGCAAACGAACATGCGTTTTGCCCAATGTTACCGTGACCGCTACCCAAAGACCTCCGCAATGAGTTCACGATTTGCAGATGCCTACCATAAAAACACAGAGGATAAGATAAACAAAAAAAGTATGTTCCCTTTCATCCCCATTCCTTTCCCATCAAATCCTCTACCCCCAGCCGTCCCTTCCTTACCATAACAATTTAAAAATTAGTGATATTTACCAATTGTAAAATTGTATAGGAAGAAAATTACCATAAAAATGATAGTAAAAAGTGGTACTATAAACTTTGGGTATAATGATACGGTCTTATTTAGTATAATAGATAAACTTTACGTAGTTTTTGTTTTTTCAAGTGAAAAATTCGAGCGCTCGTTCTCGAAAACCAACCTCCTGTTTGCAAACAGCTAGTTTATATAATAGCAATAAGTTTGTGAATACTGTATCATACTATATAAGATGTCTTGTCTACATTTATTAGTATTCTGATTATTTCCCATATACTCCATATTTTTACATCCACAAATGGAAATCAAAACGATACAATTAATCGGATATAAGTCATAAAAACATATAGAGATGTTTTAAATATTAATTATTTTACTTTTTTGTTGTTGTAAAAAAATTGTGTGTAATTTAAATTCCCTTTTCTCTTTTTAATCACTGCACATAAATCCTGATTCTAAACTAAACCAAAGTTTTTTTTTTTTAAATTAAAAGCTGCTATTAATATAAAAAAATGGCAGAGCAATTCTCTACTTTGTTTGTTAAAATACAGCGAAAGCTTACAGTTTATTAAAGAATTCGTGCTAGTTAAGGCAAGTTCAATAATTTAATGGGGTGTAAAATAAATTTATTTTAGCTATAGGTAAATACAATGAATTTTTTGGATTAAACAATATTACTTTCGATCAAAAAAATCTAATTAGGTGGAACTTTAGACGACTTGCTGTATCATGACCGATAGCCACTCATCATTAAAAGTCGTTTAATGCTGGTTGTAGGCTTAGATCGTGGTTGGTTTTGTAACGCCACAATCATCGATCCCTCGTGCAATGGACTCCCGCAACATAGATGAAAATGTTAGTCTAGTTTGTGAACGGCCTACCTGCATTGTATTGTACCTGGTAGACTTTCCAGAATTTTTCAGTTTTACGGTCAATGTGCCTACCTTGTTGTATTTTAATTTAACAATTCTTATAGTTTTTACAGCTTCACTGGTATATGTACAACGGTCTGCTTTATAGCTTGAGTTTTTCCCCCCTTCGAAACGTCAATTACACTAAAACTTTGCATAGTTATCGAAACGGATAACAATACATTTTTAAAACTCACTCTGACCAGGATCAGCATTACAATTTCATTTAAGTTGAAATAATAATGCATAACTAGAACTTTGCCTGTTCTTTAGTTTTCAACCTATTGATTACTATATATTTTTAGTTTTACATTTATTGAAGGTAACTTGGATTTCTTTCGATAACTTCAGGTCAGACAATATTTTCCAGTATACTATTTAAAAACAGAATTATTCTTTGCTAGAAAAAAATTCCGTTTGTAATCCAACAAAGGATTCTATTTGATTGCGGTACGCCCCTTATCTCCTGCTCTTTGTCTTACAAGGACAATAGATAATTTTATGTCATTTTTTTTTTAATTAGCAAAGATACCGAGAGATCGTTCTAGAACAATGTCGTCTATGGATTATGAAGCAGCCATTCTTGCCGCAACCATTTATTTCACTAAAGCAGTAAGGTATTTTTAAACTATCTTTTCTTATTGTCTCTTTGGATAGCATTAGTAATTTTACTTATTAATTTAGAGTTTTCTGAGATATTTTAACATTAAAGATTGCCTTGATTCGGTTACTATTATCGGAGAAGTGATAAGTGACAGAAAAATGAATGAAATGTTATTAATGAATAAATTATTAATGAATTAAGGAAACGAAATATATAGAACAAAATCGTACAAAATAGGAATACATTATCTTTTTAAATTTTTTCAACTTTTTCAAATTTTTCATTTTTTTTTTTCTTTTTAAATTTTGTTAGTAAAAAAAAATAGATAACGTACCCGTTTCTTGTTGAAAGAAATATACTAATTTGTACACTGGCTTAGTGTAGTAAAATATTTTATTGAAAACAAAAATCAATTTCTTTCGCTTTTTTCTCTCTTTTTTCTTTGCTTCGCCCGCGTAGAAAAGTAGACAAAAAATATAGCCTGAGTTTTTGGTTGATAGTAGAGACTTCAATGGGTGTAGGAACTCTTAAAAACGGTTCAGTGGCAGTGGCAAAATTAGACTTCACGAACTACGACTATACTAGTGCGACTTCAGAAGCACTAGTATAGTCAACTATTTCGCAATATTAAAATACGATTGGCTGTAGATGGATACCAGGTATTGGTACCCATCTACGACCGTAGCTCAGAACATATTAACTCTACAATTTGCTACAAGATCTACGAGAATCGTATCTTGTTCCATACTACTTATAATATTGACCATATTGACCGAAACATTAAGTTCGCACTGCCGAAACGTTTACATACAAATATGTTTTTTCAGATCCTCTTTCTAAAGATGCAATATTTATTGCCGCTTACTATACAGTATACTGTACTATATCAATCACCTTAAACCGGACACAAACTTAACACATTTACTAACTTGTAAGATTTGGAAAATCAGAAACTCGTCATTTCAAGGTGTCTCATGTTTAAATCCACAAGTTCCACAGGTCTTTTAATGATATATATGTAACTTGAATATTAAAATTCTAACGGCTTCATAATTTATTAAAATTTAGAGGTTGAAATTGCAAAAGTTGGGTACTTTAGAAAAACGAGTATGAATTGAGCCTCTCCATCACTATTGAGGGCAATTAACAAGTTCCTCTTAATGAACAAAATTTAAATCGTTTAATTAAATCTAGTGCCTAAAGACAAGTACTTTATTAATGATACTTATAATTTACATATTAAGAACCTTATAAATTATACCTACTTAGATAATTACATTTAAAAACCACAGGTTTGTAAAGGAAAAAAAACAGGACGCAATATTTTGTATAACATACATAATATTATATGTTATATGTTTTTAACTCAAAATGCGA
Source organism: Papilio alexanor hazarajatica (assembly GCA_018246295.1). Lineage (NCBI taxonomy): Eukaryota > Metazoa > Arthropoda > Insecta > Lepidoptera > Papilionidae > Papilio > Papilio alexanor. The sequence continues at coordinate 17,725 of DWLR01000589.1, read as the reverse complement.
ATTTTATTAACCCGTTTCAGTATTTTAAAGTCCTTACTTCGAGTTACTACTCGTTAATAAAATATGTTTTCGCATTGGGAAATGAAAATTTAAAAATAGGTTCACCTAATACCAATTAAAACTATTTTTAATGTGGTAAAAAGTACATTTTTTATTGAGGTTACAATTTGAAAGAAAAATGACAATAACACGGAATTGCTATTCTCGCATTAGAGGCGCTTAGTGTGATTTTCAATTGTTTCATGTGTAGGGTAATATTTTGGCATGATTTCATTAACTTTTTCTTGTCTGCTACGAGTTCACCGAAAGTTATGTCGTTATCCTTCATCAAAATAACGAAAATCTTAGAACCCAATGATAGCTCTACCTAGCAAAGGCAATTATGAAGGTAAACCATACCTGCTCCTAATAAACCCACACACAGACACACATTTCATTAAAGTCGATCTAGTCTTATCGGAGGAATTCAGGCACAGACAAAGAAGAGAAATGCTATAATTTTATATTTTTACACACATTTTATATAATATGTCTATGCATCACATCACATTCTAGATAGATATATCTAGAATAGGATGTGATACATCATGGCTATAATACAATATTCTACTTGACTCTACCTTGACTTTCTAAATAAATTGGAATTAAAGGTGGTTGATATTATCAAAATAGTAATTGCTTTTATTTTACTTTGAGGCGCCACATCCGGCGAACATCAAACAATAAATGACGTGGTACATTTTTTTAAACTATGTAACAACGGGCATATAAGAAAGAACATATATTTGAGAATGTCAAACTTTTACCTTTATTGTGCAGTTTTACATTTCCACGCTGCTTTTATACCTTCAATATTGCCAAGAAAATGAATATATTGCGCTAAGTGATAGTCAAAGATATGATATTATTTTATTATATAAGTTCATATTTGATAACGGTCTCTACACAATTTCTGGTGCCATGACCCAATCTATGTTTTAATTACTTCTAGTACCTAATTCTTTTTAAAAGTTTTAATCTGTTTAATTATTAAAAGTCTCCATACTAAATTCTTAGCAATAAAATTGTTTGTTATATTGATAATTTACGTATAGTTACATCATAAAGAGTCATATTTACAAAATATAATGTACGGTATAGATCATTTAATCATTTTCGTCCAATAATTTTGTATTTCGCGGCTAGTAATATTTTAAAGGAAAGAGTAGGTAAATTAAACATTTTTTCTTTCTCTCCTTGTACAAGTGGGTATTTGGATAAAACCCTCGCCGGTCGGTCGACACGCGGGCTGGTGCGGGGAGGAGAGTCGTGTGCAAGAAACGGTACGGTTTGATCACTGTTGGACGTCGCCTAATAGTCGCGTACCGGGTCGCTTAGTAGTATCGAAGACGTCATAGAAATTAAAAATTTATTGCACAAATTTAACGCGTGAACAGGGTTTAATTAACAAGAGTGCATCGGGGAAGCATCAGTCGCGCGCAGCGGACTTGACCATTACTTACTGACTTGACTGAGACTTGACAGAGTTATAACAAACCTGCAAGCGGCGAACGGGGCATCAAGTGGTAAGTGATATCTTACTTTATTCATATTATATTAGTTACATGTGACACGTAGAATCCGGGACCCTGTACCGCGAGCTCCCAAACCTGTTTGTACGGCACATATCAATATATATATTCCTCATATTGTGACTAACGTTATAGATTTATGATAACCATTATATTATCATGTACTTCAATCTTGTACTTAATTTTAGTAATATGTTGATAATGAAATTATTGGAATACTCACTTATAATTAATGTACATTTCTAACATTAGATGTGATGTAGTTTTAAATGAATTTTCGGTCTAATCCGCTGCACGAAATAGATTTTAACACTTTGTCTTTAGCTTAAAAGTAACATTAAATGGTCATCAAATTATCAATAAAAATAAAATTTGTCAAAGGTGCTTGCAATCGCATTAATAACTAGGATTGTTTATAGTTCATGTTAGATTACATTTGCCACAATAATACCTTTAATTTTGTAGTTTAATCAAGGAGTTTACTTTTTAAAATCACTGCGACAGTTGTAGAACGGCTATGTACTAATGAGTCATCAAGTAGTCACCTACTAACAAATTGTGCAATACACACATGCAACTTGTGGGTCAATCAATTATATCTAAGTCCACTTTCCTTACTTACTATTCTATTAGAAATTATTAATCACCAGCTGTTTATCCTGGCGTCGACCGAGTGGATTTCAAACGAGCAAGCGGTCACCTAAGTCAGCGCTACCCACTGACATCTTCAAGAAACATTTACGTGTCGCAGATGCGTTGCCTACCTTACTTTAATACGAAGAGAAGAGGATAGATAGAAAATTGACATTCCCTTCTCCTATTAGGAAAGAGTGGGAAAGGGAAGCGGTCTTAAATTGGGCCTCCGTCATTTCACTCCTCAGACGATACACAGAATACTTCTACTTCACGTCTGTCTTCTGTGAGGTCGTGGTATTCACCGATCGAGCGGGCCATTCGTGCAACATATGTGTATGTTGTTGCGGACGCTATTAAATGAATATAATATGGTATAATTTATGTCCAACCAGACAGAGACAACAATTTAATCTCGGAATTAATATTACTTCTGGGTAATATAGTTTTCGAGCTGTAAAAGAATTAATATCACTTCTGTGGTGCCAGAGTTTAATAATTACAAACTCTCAAATGTTGAATCTTTATTTTATCGCATTGTTTAATACACTAAACATAAAGACCAAGCTGTGATTATAAAGAGAATATTAATTTTCGTCTAAATTACATCCACAGCCACAGCTTAAGAATTCGAGTATCATATTCACGTTCATTAAATACAACACCAGTCAGATTAAGCGGTGCCGTCATTCAGCACTAAGCTTTATAATCGTTTAAGAACAGTGTACACTTCAGATAACTTCAGTCATTATTCATATTTCAGTCAGTGTACAGAACGGAGTCAACACAATAACCCGTTTATATTGTTCATAGAATTAAATTAAAACCGGCCATCATGTTACGATGTATATTTTTCGTTTGCTTTCTGTCGGTCGCAATAGGAATTATAATCCGTGATAGTCCGTGCAATTGGGAAACTGTTTCATCTGTCAAAAACTTAAACATCACAGAGGTATGTAATGTTTGCCTCATTGAGAATCAGTAGACTTTTCATCGAATAAAATTTATCTTCATCTTCCTGCCATGGTCCTTTACGTGGGGTCATTAAAACTAGTTTTCATCTTCCAAATCAATCTGTCATCCGCCATTTGAGCAATCACTTCTTTCTCAATCATGTCACAAAATCCATCTATCTATCTTTTATTTAAATCTTAAAATTATATATAATATTAAAAAAGTAATAATAAAAAAATTATTTAACTAAGTTCACTTCTGACGTCAATCACGATTCTAGCTTATGTATACACTCACAGTAATAAGAGTAAGCATTCAGAACCGTCATTCATAAAGATAGACAGAGATTGTGTGAGACGCAACCCTGACAGAACTTTCTTGCTTCTGTGCTAAAATTAAGGAATGAAGGAATAACATGTAATCGAGATAATCTGTGTCAGAAAATAAAATATTAATATAGGATCACACACATCCAATGAATTCCTGCTTTCCGAAAAAGAAGTCCTTGCGAAATCGGAAGCGAAGAAGCGAGTCTTCTAAAACGAATTCCATGTGTGTAACCATGTAGTTAGGATTCATTACGCTTAAACTATAAGCAGAACTAGAAGAAGTGTCTTTTTCGTTACCATAGGTGTCAGTTGTTAACTAATCGTGGAAAATAATATGGATATATTTTTCATATTTATAAACACTTTTACAGTTTCTCGGAGAATGGTATCAGATGCAACGCATAGAAAATCCAATGGATACCGGCGAATGTTCCACATTGACGTTAGCAGTTGAAACAAGTAATGCGACGTCATACATATCCATTGCGCATAAGGAAGTGCATGGCACGCATGTGCATGAGACTAGGGGACAGATTGTTTTAGTGAACGAAACACAGGGATTGTTCAGTATGAAATATGATAGTAAGTAACAATAAGTTGTTATTATTAATTTTAATATGTCAAGCTCCAACGGTACCCTTCTTCATCCTAGATAAAAACTGACTTTCCTAGATAATGATGGGGTCAATGGACATCAAGTGAGTCAATCTTCGTTTTCCCTTTTCCCATCATAGAAAGTTAGTGTTAGGTTTATTCCTCATAAAGGCAAAACATTTACGATTGCTCAGTGTCAAGTGAATGTTATATACTTTACAGCCCGTTATTTCATGAAAGACGGCGATGAGTAAACGATTTACATGACGTAGTAGGATTTTCACTGCAAAGCACTGTAAAGTGCCTGAATAAGTCTAATTGTCGTAAGTCGGGATATAAAGACCAGCGGAGGACGGGCAGCAGCGTCCTTTTCTTAAGTGGAATATACTGCGATCGTCAACCCGCCTGCCAAGCGTGGCGATTATGGCATATTTCCCACCAATGATGCGATCAATGGGGGAAGCCCATGTCCACCAATGGGCGATCATAGGTCATCTGAGGAAGAGGAGGAGGAGGACACTAGTGGCAATAATAAAATGTTGGTACTTGTGTACCTTTATAGCAGTAATCAAACATAAAACATCTATTTTGCGTTCATTTTTCATAAAGTATAACAATATTTTTACAGACGTTAGTTACGATACTGTTGTTTTGGGCGTTACCCACACAAAGTATATGTTGCTGTACAGTTGTACGCCAATCAACGTCAATCAGTCTTCTGGTAAGTGTTTTGTTTGCAATATGTGCATCTTACATGGCTCCTTGGTGTATTTCCTCAGTCATATAAGATAATTCAAAAGTATAAATGACTCTTAGTTTGTTTAATTATGTTTCGGACATGTCTTTGCGTACGTTTCCGTATTCGTGTCCGAACTTTAATTTGATTAAATGAAAGGTAAAATGTAAATTGGAATTACGTAATGAAACAGTCTTTATGCCCAGGTGACAGAAGGGTAAACTTTTACTCGGGTATGTATGTGTATACGTTTGTCCGTTGCATTATGATCTATAGCCTAAATTACTTGGTCGATTTATAAGAGTGAGATGTCATTCGTTTTGTATGCTTATGCTGTTTTGTATGCGTGTCCTAGGAGTATAATCAGTCGAGTTTATTGTTTTTTTTTTTTAATTTTTATACACTAAAACCTTTGTTTGTTATAGTTGTAGCTTGGGTTTATAGCAAAAACACGACTTTGGAACAAACTGATAAAACTACGATTGATGGCTGGATTCGTTCAAATGAAGATCTACAAAATGCTACATGGATAGAAACTAAGCATACCGAAGAAGCTTGTAATATAAATGCCGGCTTCACCTTTAGAATATCGCCAGTTCTGACACTTCTTGCCATATTAATTGTTGGAAAGAATGTTCTTGTTTCTAACTAAATAAATGAAAGTTATAGTTACAATTAAAAATACACCTGTTTTAAATTGAAATATTTTTATCCGAGTCCTTTTGACATCGTCTCCTATTCCTTCTTCCTTTTGTCATATTGATGACATATTGAAAACGTCGACATTAATATGAAGTTACTCTAAACGACAAGAATGGGTATATAGGAAATATGGATGTAAAAGGAAAAATTTTGTGCAAGCAAGAAGTAAAATAGACATTTTCTATCTCTATCTACCCCTGTAGGTTACGGGTGTGATTAATTTGTATTATTAGTTTCATTCCTATTCTTTTCATTTTTTTTTTATATTTATCGAAGTAAATAAATTCTACGATACTATGTTATTGTTATCAGTCATTTTGTTTATCACAAGCTGAACGATTTAAAAAGATCCTATTTCATACATTTATTAACCAATTGAGGAAAGAATAGTAAGTACTACAAAAATTGACAGAAAAACTTGCTTCAATGGCTTGCCGTATCTATATTACAAATCACTAAATAATAACCCATCTCAAATTAAATAATTACATTTTAATGATTATTCATGAATTTTAATGGCATAAAAATTTAAGGTCTATTTAAGATAAGTCTGTCTAAAAGAATTGTTTATTCTCAGTGGAGAGTTTCACTGTCTAGAAACGTGTTTTGAATATTTTGTGAATTTAGTTTTAAAATGAACCGTTTAATTGTATCATTGTTTTTAATTGCCTTTGCGTCGGGACAAATAGCGCGCAATGGAACGTGTAACTTTGGTAATATACTGGCGGTGAGAGATTTGAATGTGACTCGGGTAAGTATTTAAGATAGACTTTTAAAAACTTCGATAAGATTTTTAGTGTGTTTACAATATCATTTTACAGGAAAATATCAGCATGCCTTTGTTTTTGGCTTGCATTAGTATACTTAATCAACACATTAGTATATTTGTTCTTAAATTTTGTAAGTCCCTACCATATTTAAGAACGAACCGCTAATAGCTAGAACAGTAAATAAATGAATTAATATTGCGCAATATTACTTATTACTGATTCCTAAACTAAGAAATTTTTATCGAAGGAACCAATGTCTTCTCTTATTACGCCTGTTTTGTGCAAAAAAAAAAGATTTAAAGGTTGTCAAGCAATTTAAAAATTGTCAACATTTGCAGTTATCAGGTGACTGGTACCAAATTAAAAGGATACCCAACATACAGGAATGTGGAACGTGTTCAACAACTAGAATCAATTCAATAGATAATTCCTTATCCAATATCACAATATCGAATAAAGAAATAAATGACAAAAAGACAAAATACCGGACCGGAACTATCGTTGTACCGTACGGTGTTAAAAATACTGTCCAGGGACAATTCACCATAAAATACGAAGGTGAGTTACGTCTTAAGAAAATTAGCTGTAATTTTTTTTTACTTCATTATTTATTTACATTATATTTATAACTGTGGGTTTAAATAAAACTATTTCAGATATCATATACAATTCAATTGTATTGGCGACAAATTACACCGACTTCGCTGTGATGTACAGTTGTAAAAATATTAACAATTCTTCAAAAAACAGTAAGTTTACTTTCTATATGGTATTGTATTCTTGATGTTATCGGAGTAAGGTATGATTCTATTTTACCAATGTATTTACAGGATACCCTTGTTGATTTTAATATATTTTTATACTTACAGTATGGGCGTGGATTTTAAGTCGAAATTCCACATTAAGTAAACATGCCGAAAGGGTTGTGGAATCCATCGTCAATGGAAACGAAGACCTTAGGAACGCTATCTGGACGATTCCAGAACATTCTAAGAAAGCTTGTAATCCAAATTCAGGCGTTTCTTTCGGACTATCACCTGTATTAGTTATATTTGTAGCAGCTGTTGTCGGAAAAGACTTATTTTGTATGTGACATAGATAACTTTTGATAATTATCAGTAATGAATCAAAAGAAAAAATAAGATATAAAGATTTGTATTATATTTTAAGTTGATTAATACTTAAGATTAGAGGCCTACACTTGCAGATTTATTTTTATCATAAGAAAAAAAAAACAAATTCATTTAGTCTTGTTACATCTTCTGTCGACTCATCACAACAGTCGATTTTGTGGAATTTGTTCTAGTTTTCAGTTGTACGGGCTCTGAATAGAAAGGCAACGTCTTTCCGAATGAAGCCCAATAAGATACTAAAAATATTTTCATTCAATTTCCACAAACTTACAACAATAGTGGAATACTTTTTAACTTTTACTTTATATTTTACGACATGCAACACTTGTATTTTTCCAGCAAGGACAAGTGCCTATTCAGAACAAACAATAGATACGTTGAACTAACAAACACTTGAAAGATAACAACCGCTTGATAACAGCATTATCCCATGACTCACTTGATGATTAAACCATTATACAAAATTTTACCTATATATTATCAACTAAAATAAAAATCCCGCACGCCTTGACTCTTGCTAATAAGCAAAACCTAAGTGACGACGGTTTATGGGAATAAGGACTGTAAAGAACTTATAACTCCGGGAATTTACATTTAAGATGGTGCATCAATATGTGAATAATTATGTTTCGTGTAATTAATTACAAAATCTAGCGTTGTATTCGGAAAAATATAAAACTAAGCCAAGTCATCCTATACATCCTTCATAAAGCTTCGCATTTATATATCTAATATGAGTTTGAATTGAAAAGTGTAGCGAATTCTAATAACTACCTTGACAAAAAACAATCTATTCATCGTCGTCATCTCTATGCCCTATTCCCACCGACGTAGGGTTGGCTTAATATTTACAGCAAACAATCTATCATCTGTTCTATATTTCTAGCATTGTACTAAAAATTACTTATGTTTAATTTAGTATATGTTTTATACGACAAAAGGATAGTTTACTTACTACACGTAGAGCTTTTGTTCATTAAATATCTGAAATATTATTTCATATTTGCTGGATGAAAATTCGACTATAACGAAACGAAGCTTACCAAAGACAAATCCTAGGTTTAATATTGACAGCAACCTTTCGCACAGTGCCTGCAGTCTATGTGCTGTGTCACAAGTTAAAAGATGTAGCGTATATTCATTAATAATGATTGAAGCATAGAATTTTCATAACTGTCTCTTATATAAGTTTAAGAATCGAAACGTGATAATATGTCAGCATTTGTTAAATATCTTATAACCTCCACACTGTAAAATGCAAAGAACGCCGCTTAAAACTTGGTAATCAAGGATATCAGAATGTTCTTCTTTCTTTCTACCAATGTGCCACCGTCTCCACTTCTTTTTTTGTTATCTTAGCAAGTACTTCTCTACTTGTTTTCTGTCGTACCACTTGGACAGGAAGGACAACGTTATTTGCTGGATATAGGTAGAGGCCTATAAACCTAAAACTAAGATCGCCACATAGAACATTGAATTTACTGATAATATTTTATTTTTACGCCGTTAAAAGTTAGACCGCATCTCATCATAAATTTTATTTTTAAGCTCTAAAAAATAATAAAGCAACACACCGCAATAGCATATCGCTTGGACAAAATTTTACGCAATGGCGATGAAAAGTAAGGAAAGCCGCATATAAGCTACATGGAGACGAAATGAGCGTGCGGCGCGAGGCCCCCACTGTTGAACTCTCAGACAGGGAGAGTCAGTAGATAAGTTCCACTCATAAACTCGATTTTCTACTGTATACGTTCCTGTAAGAGTAATAAGAATAAATAAGAACACTTTATGGTCTTTTAGGAAATGCAAACAACAGACGTATAAATATTCAAATTTTATAGATGTTAGAAGTGGTGTACGAGTGAGCCAGTGTTGCTCCAAAAGTTTCAATTTTTTAAATCAAAACTATCATTTTCCCAAATTAATAACCGCTATAAACAGTGAAATCCTTTTCTTCTTACAATTCTAAAATTTGAAATGTTTCACGACAGTTCAACAAAATGATCTAGTGAGGCAGGTAAAATATTTATACCGACTGTACTTTTCAAGTTCATTAACCTGTCGATGACGTCACGTATCATTACAGCGGAGTGTCGTGCACTATGTCGGGTGTTTCATACCGCACTCGTTTCATGCCCTTTTATACAATATGCTTAAGTAGGTACATACTTCTCTACTACAATAAACTTTGTGATTTGCATTTTTTACACTTTTTTGCACCTATTCAATAAGCAAAATCCTCGGATTCCTTATTGCATAATTAAATAATGATAATCATAATCCTTATCCTCCAAGCTTATCCTTAAAGGCCAGCAACGCATCTGCAGTTCCTCCGGTGTTGCAAACGTCTATGGGCGTTGGACCTAATGTTAATCGACCCTCTGCTCGTTTGCCTCTCTTATTCTATAAAAAAAATATACATTTGCGGCAAGTAAAGCCTCCTCGTTGACGACCACGGGTAATGCATCTTGTGGGACGTCATAATCGTGCGGATTACTCTGTCAAGGGCGTCGAACTCGATTTGAGTCCACTTGATTATGCCAAAGGTATACACGAGGACAGGCATGACCCAACCGTTGTAAGCGCGCGCTTTATTTACGCCAAACCAAAGACTGTTTAGTACCTTCATCAGGCGCATGAAAAGCACTCCGAGGACCGCCTGTTTAATGCCGCCCTCGTCCACACCTACGTTTAGTCACATAACCAAGTATCGGTATGACTCAGCCTCGTTGAGGGTTTTGAATTCAAGGGCCGTCTGTGCCATCTGAGCTTGCAACCCTGCCCCTCTCCACATAAATGACCGCATTCTTATCTAACCCATGCTCCAACCTGATGGCATTACTAAAACTACTAGTGATTTGTAGCAATACCAGTAGTTGTATATCATTACTTTTCTTTTCTTTTGTTTAAGTATATAATCTTAATAAAATACAGACTTAAAAAATTGTCTATGTTATTAAATCTTGGTTGTTTCGTTTCTACACTGTTAATGAAACGATTTAAAATATCGAACTCAATAATAATTTTACGTTACTGAAATCTAAAACTGTCAATTCAAAAAATAAAATACAATTTTCGTACAAACTAAAATCTATTCTGGTAATATCATGATAGGTTTTCACTGTAACTTGCAATGCCAAAAGAAAAAATTGTATGCTGAAACGTGTACAAGTTTATTTGGTTTTAGTACAGTGCGAAAATAGTGGACTAAACAAGTTGCCAGTTGAAACTCTGAGAGCGGCCGGTCGCAGCACACTCGCTCGCCGACCCGGATAATTGTCGCAACGAGTGTCCGCCGCAGAACTGACCGTGCCAAAATTGAAATATACTCGTACATTCCTATCATAACATTTTATACAAACATTGAAATGCGGATTCATCTTGTACCGCAATGACTTGTAACAATCAGTTAGTACAAATATGTTTACGTATGACCTCTATTCACCTTGAAGATACATTACAGTTTATACAAAACTGAGGTGTTTAATTATAAAGAAAGTAGATTAACTAAAAGGATAAGAAGTTCGACTCGTACAGTTGTACATGAATTATATTGATGAATTGTGAATATAATCTGTCACGAACGTATGATAGTTGTATTTAATAAACCAAAGGTAGGTAATTTAAAAAGTCGGTAGTCAAGTGCTGCACTAAAACTAACTTTATTAATAAATTCCACATTTCAGTTTTACGCAGAGACGATGTGATCGAAGTGTTTAGATTTAATTAGATGCATGCTACAGCGAGTTATTTTATCTATATTAAATAATCTTATCTACCCGTTATCCTTAGTTGACCCGATAAACTCGCAACGCGACGTGACGCAACGCGATCTAATGTATCGCGAAAATGTCAAATAATCATTGTATGTAATTGTAGGACATTACGTTGCTGCCATAATCAATCGCGCGTTTATTATTGATCGTATCATATTGCGTTGCGTCGCTCACCTCGGACAATGATTTAAATTCCGATAAAATCTGTACTTAACGTTATGAGACCTTGAAAAGAAACAAAAATTTAACATGGCTAACAATTATTGCAACCATAAAATACTAAAGAGATGAAAATAGGGGCTGAAATTTTAAACGTATCTATTCTAAATATGAATCTGTGTTTTATCTTGATTGGTGAATGTGGTGGATGGTGGGAGTTGTTTGTGAAGATAAATATGGGAAGAAAACAGAGCAAAAAAGTATTTCATTCCCTATATAAAATTTACCGTAACGAACTTCTGTCTGTGTAAACGAATTTGTGAATCAAATAGTTTGGCAGCTGTCCGACAGTTTACCAACTTAATTTGTCCTCTAACAAGCAACGGCAATGCAGGTGATAAGCTGTATTTATGCGACAGGTTCTTGTTATATAGACAATTTGAATAAAATTGTATGAGAAACTTATTTTATGTTATATGGTAGAGCAAAAGAAAAAGAGTAGTGGTTCCTTATGAGTTCTTTTGTAAACAAAGAAAACATATCGCCTCGTTTATTTAATATCGTAACTTTTTAATTTTAGAAGGAGGCAAAGCAACACCGCCTTTACCATCACCGCCTATTATCCATAACCATTTGCAAGGGTAACAATAGTTACTCATAATTAATACTAAAATAGGAAGAGATAGTTGGTAATGGGGCTTGCGGCGCCGATCGGTAACTTTTTTTATAGAAGAAGGTGGCAAACGAGCGAGTGGTTCACCTGACTTGGTAACCGATGTGACCGTTGTCCATAAGTATCTCGAAAAGCTGAGTTGCAGATGCTTTTTCTACTTTTTATGGACAGAAGATGGAATAAACATCTACCTACAGATGAGTGAGATGCCGAAGGCCTAAATTTAGTCATCTTCCCTTTCCCTCCCTTTTCAAATAAGGAAAGGATAGGAAGGGAAAGAGGATTTTACAGGTAAAGGGATGGATAGGCGAGGGATTATCCCATCAAGTAGACGACACATCTGCAACTCGAACATGCTTGTTACAGATGCCTACGGGTAGCGGTCACTTAGGTGACAGCTTGCTGGTTTGCTTAGAAAAAAATAGAAAAAAAGATATTTTCTTTTCTTATCCTATTTACCTTTCTGTCGTTTCGTTACTAGATAAGGGGAAGATGAATGCCATTAAGACTTCGGTACCTCACCTAACAGGCGAAACGTTGAATACTTCTTCTTCGCGCCTGTCTTCTCTGAGGTCGTGGTAATTCACCTGTCGATCCGTCCCTTCTATGCAACGGATGTTGGTGCGAGCTCTTAATATACAACTGTAATGTACAACAGCTATCGCTGAAATTGGCTCTACCACTTAAAAAACTAGTGAATTCATATACAGCAACAATAATATAACTTACACCCGTAACCCAAAGGTGTAGGCAGGGATTATGGATTTCTATTTGGCGGGGTCCTGACGCACCACTCTCGCCTCTTCCGCATTCATATATCTACGCATGCGTGGTTATTGGCTACGGGTGCTCTTTAATTAAAAATTTGAACAAAATAGTATAATAAAGTTGGATTTGAAAGATGTACGAAACAATTATCATCAAATGAAAACAATTTATATTGAAAGCGGATACTCGGCGTGTATTATAATACAAAGTTACTCGGCGCCGGTTCAATTTCACGAGAGAATGAATTTTGCTTGCAAAATAATTATATACCCATCCAATTTTCGGTTGCAATTAAATCCAATTATATAATTAATTTTATTCTCTTGATATGGCCATTTTTGTCATTGTTTTGCTATATTCGGTTGCACATTTCTTTTAATATTAATTAAAAATATTCGTTTGGCTTGCGTTACGGGCTTCGTAGCTATTATTTATATATTATTATTTTGTGTTTTACATTATTTTGTTGCTTAACATAAATATATCGTGCTTTTATTTTCTTTTTATTTTGCAATAGGTTATAAGGATTGAGCGATTTTGAATTCTGTAATAAGTGCTGAAATGAAACAAAACAAATATTTACATGTTATTATCCTTTTAAAGTTACATTAATTTTATCGGCAAACCTTTCGAATGTTTGTGCAATAATGTTGAGCATTATAAAATTCAAGTAATAAAATCTACTTACTACTACGAACTAGAATGCTATATCATATTTAAAGAAACTTAATAATTTTATATATTAGATACAAATATTTGGATGGATGTTTCCACAGCTGCAGAACGGATTGGGTGAAATTTGGCACAGAGGTAGATTATAGTATGAAATAGTACATTTTAGGTTAGGTTAAGTTAGAAAAAATGTACGATGCCTCCAGGATGTTTTTTTTTTGAGCGCCTATATGTATATACATAGACATACATTGATAGATTGCGTATCGATAGTTCAGAGGTAGAGGGTAGCATGCCTACGAATTTTGATAATGAACATAATGAAATTTTGATAAAGTTTGTAAATTAATGTACAGTTTTTATTGAATTCCACGCGGATGAAGTCGGAAACATAAATATTTAAATAAAAATGGAATCATTGCTTAGTGTTTTGCACAATGATTTATACAATTCATAAATATTTTACCCACCGTTCTATAATCATAATAATAATACCCAAAACATATCCAGCAGCCAGTAGTATAAACGCTGGCGCTGTGCCCAGGACAAGGGCTCTCGGCAAGATGCCTTCACAAGACCCATCGGGCGCCTTAGTACAATTCTGGATACACGATACAATGCCACGCTCGAGTAGGCGCAACAAACTGTAAAAAAATACATATACGTTATACAATGTTAAATTAAGTTGAGTTCTAATAAGTTAAACTTTGAGTTACTGTACTACATCACTGTATTGTATAGGTTCTATCTATTTATCACTCTACTCAGTTGTTAGTTTTTAGTTATTCGCGCAGTTTTATTTTGTTTTTGTACTTTCTTTTGTTAGTCTATGAGTTTTTTGTTTGCCTGTGAAATGTAAATGTTATTAGCTCTGTATATATATTTGTAAGGATCATTTCATATTTTGTTGGCAAGCCAAATAAATAAAATAAAATAGAAACATGTTTTTGACCGATAGACCACCTTTACTACATTTTTCCATTTTATACGATATATCTTAGTTACCCTTACAGAGTGAATAAAGTAATTTTTATTTATTTATATTTGTATTTTTTATTACAAACGAAAGTTAAAAATATTCTATGCTAATAAATTAAGTGACTATTCCTAGAATCATCTCAGACTCAACAAAGTCTAAAGAAAGTGGAAAATTATAAATAAGGAAATACAATTTTTGAGGTTACGAATTTCAAAATGGCGTAAGTTGAATGATCCGCGAAACGAATATGAACATCCTATTACATTCTGGGACTTTGAAATTGGCCAAGCAGTCATTTTTGAGTCTCTTTTGATCTCTATTGGTAAAACTTATCGCTTAGTTATTCATTTAACGGGCTTATTTGTACTGATCTAATTAGTAAGCGCAGTGAAAATATTTTTTTCAAATGCATCTCAGTTCTTGATTAGCTTGAGCTGACCTATTTCATGAATAGTAAAACTCGTGAGATCGTTAACGGCCGACCTTTCGTTTTGATTTCTATTTCGAGAGTTCCATCCACACAAATTAGAAGAAAAATATAATATTCAACTCTTTTATTTTCACATAAAAAAAAATACGTCGATTTTTATAAAAATAAAAGAAATTATGTTTTTATTCTTAAAACAACATGTAAATAAAATATTTCCACGTCTATCTCTAAACAGATTTAAGTACTCATAATGTATAGTAAACCTTAAATAACGAAATGTAGATTGTTTACCTCCAAACAAAGAATTCTTTATACGGGCTATCCTTTTGTAAGCAAGCGTATAAGAGAGTCTTCTCCATGGATTGTAATGAACCGAGTTCGCACAACTCGTTCTGAATGAACGTGTGCGATATAAGAGTATTGGCGCTGTCTAATTCAGTGTGGTACGCGTAGCCTGGATATAATATTAAAAGACATGCTTAAATATACTAAATGTCCTGCAAATTTGCAACACTTTGATGTCATAATGTATTCCCAATGGTTTCACACTAATCTCACAATTATTTGTCAGTATATGCCACTATGAATCCATTACTAGACGATTGCGAGACCATAAAATAGGACAATGATCAAGTAATCGATCAATTTTTAATTTACAACCAAGCAATTCCATATTCCAATAAAATTATTAATCCTTTTTACAGGAAGATTTTTGTTCCATGAACATTTAAAATAAGAGCTTTGTTTAATATTTAGATTCTAACAATAGAACGGTATGAAATAGTCCGTTCTGTTGGGGATAGATCTCGCCTACACAGCACCGCATTGAGACAACCAGCCTACTGCGGCTATGCTGTTGATTGGCGTATTGCAGTGTTTTTTAGTCTTTTAGACATTGATAAAGGTGGTCATTTACCATGTAGACTACAGTGTAATCGTATACCTTAATACTCATAGCATGTATCTTATATATCTTAATACTCATGAATAAATGCCAAAATAATTTTTTATATTAAAATAAAATAAAAACTACGTTACCTCCCGTCTTAACCATTTCGATTTCCTTTTCCACGGGCACCAATAACGATTCTCCTTTCTTTCTATTTAAAACTTTCTTTTGTCTTAGTTCGTCTTCTATTTTTGCATTTCTTTTATTGTAATAATAATCTGGCATCTGCAATTACAGATCTAAGTGAAAACATGCTTCAGTACTTGCAATAACCTGGCTTTATTCGTCTTGGTTGGTTGGTCTTATGCAACACAAAGCTAACCAAACAGAGATTTTCGTTTAAGTCTTACCTTTTTGTACTGATCACATTTTGTTTGAAATATCTCTATTTATATATCTCTAATATCTAAATCTCTCGATTTTTATGTAAGTCGTTATAAAATAATCTATTCATCTTTTTAATAAAATCAAAAACGACGAAGCCGGTCGGTACGTTTCATTACAAATCTATTAAAACCAAACAGGGCTTGGCTTAAATCTATCAATATGTCAATTTTTGATATATCTTCGAAACCCAAGATTCAATGACATCTGTTGGAACTTTTATTATTAAGTAACATTCTCGGCATACCTCTGTGGCTTACTGAATGTTATTTTGGCAATTAAAGTGTTATGTATTCTCTTATTAAAATAAATAAACAACTTGCAAATGTACACTTCCCAACCGAAAAAAAAATGGTTTATATATGAAGAAGTTCTGAGGTAGCAAAAAAATGAGAACCAGTTACTCTTTTGTGAAATCGATTAAAAATTAATCTGCATAATTTTTTGTTATTAAAATCGTGAAAAAATCTTATCAGACAATGTTTGACTTCCAGTCAACTCATTAACTTATATCGTGGTAAAAGTACCCATCGTATGTGTATAGGTTCGAAGCTTACAAAAATTTTCATTTTATTACTTAAATATTTTAAAATAATAAATTAGTTGTACTTAAATACTGATTACTTTTTTACCTAATCTCCGGTGTCTCGTACAGTTAAAGGCTAATTATTTTTTTAAATTTAGTATCGCTACACCAGAATGTTTCAAGTAGTTATGTTAAATAAATAAGGAAAACACGAAACAATTGATACCTGCAACCATGACTGCGTATATCCAATATCCTCGAAGATTAGTTCCAGATGACTCTCGAGTAGCTCCCTCGAGGAGTTTATGGATGGCGGGGGACCGCTCAGTAGCCAACTAACCACGCTGCTTGTGTAGTAGTTATAGATCAAGACACATGACAGCCCTGTGACCAAGATTGTCATCTTGCCGGCTAAGATGAAGTAAATAAATAACGAAGAATAATTGATAATAAATATCATAAATAAAGAAACCAACAATAATAATAATTAAACCCTATTACGGCAGTCTAATACACGCTTACTAACATTTGGTAATAGTTTTCTAGATTTTTAAATCATTATTAAAAGAGTTTACTAAAATTCAGTTAATTCAAGCATAGTTACCCGTTGTTATTCTTCTCGTTGCTATTTCACCGTTATCTTCAAAAACTGGTAAACACAATATAACAAAAATTAGATTGATGGTTTTTAGAATTATAGTATAACAGTTTTCAAAACATTCATCTAAACTATTACAAGATTTTATAGTTATTATATATTTTATACGTTAACGTTAACTAATGACTATATTTAGCAAAAAACAATAATAAGCTAAATTTAATTAAATATAATAGAATATAATAAAACATAATTTAGACTAGTGTTTATCATAAAGGAATAAAAATGTTCTCTCTATAAAGGTTTTATATATATTTTTATATATATTTTATTATACATATTTATGGTTTTATATATATTTTATATATATTTATTATATATATATA
>DWLR01000588.1:0-23968 GCA_018246295.1 Papilio alexanor hazarajatica | reverse complement strand
TTTTTAATTATACTAAAACTTTTTTTAATTAATGCATTAATTAAATGCGATTGCTTTTAATTTTAAAGTATGCCGTACATACGTATAGCACGATAATTATAAATATGCGTAAATAAGTACACACCTATACAGAAATTTTTCAGTATTGTATTTGGTTTTATGAAGGACATAATTAGGCACAAAACAATTACTATGCATTTATTTGATAGATATGACACTTGTTGCGATTTTAGATATATCTTTTATAATAAGCCATTTTTTTACGATCACACATTTCTTTAATTAAAAACAGTTTTGTACTGAACAAATTAATAGATCCGCAAGAACCGAACGGTTTTACTATCTGTGATGATTTCAAATGACGTTTTTTTAATGCTGCCGAGGCACGGATCATCAATGATGTCAGCCACCGTAGTAGATTAAACATAATAAATCCACAGCCGTGTCCACAGATGTGTGCTCAAGCGGTTAGGTAGCAACACCGCCCACTAACGCGCAAAGACGCCGGCGTCACATGTTTTTATATTTCATAACCTTAAAGAGAAACCGATATAATTTTTTTTACCTGAATTTTGGGTCTAAACGATTCGAAAACCGCAGCAACAAATTTCGAAATGAATAAATATAAATTAAAATAAGATAAAATATTTAACAGTTGACATATTGATATACAAACTGCTACTACTTCGGTGGTTACACCGACATGTCAATATTAACATAATGAAGAGATAGTGACATGATAAATCCATGTAGCAAAAGTGAGTGGTAGAGTTGGTAAGGGACAACCCAAACTTATATCGATCAAATTAATAATATACTAAGAAAAGGTGATATGAAGAGTACCCATAACCGAAAAGCGTGTACGCGCAGATGTATGGATGTTGAAAAAGGAAGGTGTATCAGGATCGCGCTAAGTGGAAATCCGTAATCTCTGCCTACACCTCTGGGTTACGGGCGTGAATGCTATTTTATATTAATTAGTCTTAACCAATTCATCATATTTATTGTAAGAGTTATTTTCCAATATACAAATATTAACAATCTGAAGTGTGGAAATAATTGGAAGTAATGGTATTTAATAGAACAAGAAAAAACACGACCGAAACGCAGAGCTGACAGTAGGAGTTCCATTTCGATCTCGTTGTAATATATGTAATCATTGTTATTTTAAACTTGTTTGTTGTTGTTATTACTAATGTGATTTTTTTTTTCTTACACGAAAGCAAAACTTACATACAATTACAATACAATTCTCACTGTTCATTTATGTCAATTTATATTTCTCGAAGAAAAGAAAACAGTACCACAGAAACAGAACTTGGCCGGGAAACAAATGTTGTAAAATGATTATGATTTTTAAAATTAAATTATGCGTCAAAAAACGTTGCTTCTTTTTTTTCACAAATTGACAGCAGTTTTCAAATAGTTTATGTTATGACATTGTTTGCAACTTCTCTTTACAATAGTTTCGTTCTGAATTGTGAATGTTACATTATGTTTTTTATTCAGTAATAAAATCGAAGAATAATATTCCGAGCTCTACCAGTATAGTATTAAAAGCCCAGCCTAATTTATCTTGACCCTTTCTGTTTTTCTAACCTTAAGATATTTTTGTATGAAGATGACATGTTTAAGTTTTTGGCAATTTATCAAACACAACTCGATAAATTACTAAAACGAACACGGGTCATCTTCTTTCATATAAGTGATAGACGTAGAAAGATTCCGCTAACAATTTGTTTATTGTTTTTATTCAACGAGGATATCGCAAAATGTGTGCTTACCTGTAAGCACACATTTTATTTTATGCATAGAACATGTTCTACACTGTAGTAATCTATGTCTGACCTAAAGTCAGTCTCGTGGAAGCTTAATAAATACTAATTATAATTTCACCTTCTTCTGTAGCACATAAGACCTAGAAAGCCACACTTAACCTTAGACTCCTTGCGTAATCATTACCTACTACTAACAAATTGGTGACTTTCGATTTACGGTGCTATTTAAGTCCAAAGATCCGACTTAATCTGTCTTCTTGACAATAAAACGAGCAACCGTCAGCCGAGCATTTTGCAAGCGAGGACTAATTTGCAACTCCTCGAGAACAAGTGGTGAGGAGTGACCGACGATATATCACTGAGCATTGGGTTTTCTTGTTCCTTTCTCTGACATCTTTTAGTGTTGCCTTGTTTTTACAAAGAAACAAACGTTCCAGACAAATTGTTGTTCTCTTAGCAAACCAATTTAAAGATTTCTTTAAATAATAATATAGATTTTTATATATTCTAACACGATATTACATCACCTACGTAATATCGTGTTAGATAATACAAAAATATATTAAAAAGGTATTGAACTCAATAAAATTTATAATAACGATGTAAAATAGAGTATATGAACTAACATACAAAGAATGCTAAAATTTTTAGATTATAGATGTTTACTGTTTTGGATTGGATTTTTTGCATAAAAAATTGAAACTGCACCGCTCATACTATAATGAAAACAATCTAAAATTGAATGATCTGGAATGTTCTACCACGAAAATATTTCCAGCCCGAAGATAATGAAACTTGCATCTAATACGTATCAAAATACATAAAACAGTAGCAGTCATCGATCGGATACTGCGTCCTGGCATTGTGACAGGTGTCAAAAATGTCACATCGAGAGTATCAGTCGTGACGTTTATGAGACGGTTGCAACAAGATCGTATGACATTCCTAATTCCTAATACAACGACGAGTGTATCACATTTCTCTGCGGAAGTTATGTAAAAATTCGTCTTTTTTGCTATTCTATGAATGTGGTTAATTGACTATCTTTTTAAATAAATGAAACAGTTCCATTAAAATGCTAAAAACTAACAAAACTATTTTTATAAATTCTATTTCGACGAGGAAGAATGTACACTTCATTTTAAAGCAAGAAATACTTGTGTCTATTCGTTCCCATTAGTTTCAGCTGGTTCAGATGAACCCTGGGTGGGAACCCTAGGATACACTCAACTCACCGACCTAATTGTACTTTAAAAATACGCATATGATAACAAACTGTTGAAGAATTGAGCATTTTCATTAACCAAAAAAAAACATTTTCTTTCTTTTTAAGAACGAACTACAGCCTGTAACAAAGTTAACATTTTTTATGTCTGTTTATGTCGTTATTCGTCAAATACATGTTACACAGAATTTTTAACAGAGCAACATTTTATGATATTGCAACCCTACACTGTCGTTAGAGCGGGGACACAAAAAGAACATAATAATGAGTCGTACGATGTCGACTTCAAAGGTCGGGTGTCCGGTGTCAGAAGACCGACACTGGCTGGCTTATGCGCCACCAAACTTTTATATGTTCTTGTATACTGATTTATCTTGTATTAAAAATTACTAGTTTTGATCCTTAGAAGACAAATTTAAAGATTAAAAAAAGACAAATGCCCGACAGTACCTTTACCACACTTAGGTGAAGAATGCAAATCCAATGACACTTCGCTCACAAAATCGTTCCAGCCGTTTAGGCTCTCGAAGGTCAAGATGGAACGAATGTTCATACATACACACATATATTCCATACATACAAATTTGCATACGTACCCATGATAAACATTACCTTCCCGTCAGTCGGGCAAAAATGAAGATCAGTAGTTTAGTAAAACTTAACATAGAGAATTAAGGAAAGAAAAATTTATTAAAGATAATTGATCAACGGTTGATTTGAAACTACAATTTTTATTTTTGTAGACATCAGCTTGAATAGAACTATGCCTTTTAAATATCGGAGTAGGCTTTAAAAAGATGGATGGATTGCGTAAATGATAACGTAATTATATTGTAAAATATAAGAAATAAGTGACTGCTGAAATGGCGCATAATATACAGATTTAGAAAACGAAACATGTTGTGTCAATTCCACACAAAGTGGAAACAACCAGGGAAATGATGATGAACTATTTCAACTATGAAAATAATAAAATAAAATGAAAGTAGATAATAAATACATTGTATACAAATATAAAACTCTAATGTTAGAACAACATGCCGAAACTGGCTTAAAACAGGTCGGTGGTACTAAAACTTCAAAAAGTATGTTTTGCTTTTCGAGCATACTCAAGCTCAATCTTATGTTCAGCTGAAATGTAATTCTTAAATTCGTTGCACCTACTCAGATCCCAGCGGTGGGGCAATGGGCAACGCTGGTATGGGCGGACCGGGCACGCAGCAGTACGGAGAGGTCAACCAATTGGGTGGTGTCTTCGTGAACGGGCGACCTTTGCCCAATGCTGTAAGACTGAGGATTGTGGAACTGGCACAACTAGGCATCAGGTACATTACATCACCATTGGTTACAAATAAGAAAAAATACCGCTGATAGGGAGACCTTTCTATTGGCGAAAGAATTTTTAAAATCGGTTCCATAGCTTACCATGGACAAACAGTCACATTTTTTTACTTTTTAGTTATAGTATAGAGTAGTAATTACGACCTAGGTAGAATCTCGCAATTATTATAATATTTTAAGGTGATAAAAATACAGAAATACAAAAATAGAGATTTATTGGCAATTTATTAATTTCAAATTACCTAAGAATACGTAAAAGATAATCTTGTGCAAATGAATGATACTGAATTATTAAACACATACTTCAAACATAGAATAAAAATAACTTTAACTAAGAGAGATAACGATGGAAAGTAAGCTGAAGATCCAGCACAGCAATTTCATATTTCTCAAAACATTTCGCCATCACGATCACGAACCGTGATAGACGCACGTCATTTGTGTTATTTATCTAATACGTATGTTTGCCTGTCAGGCCGTGCGACATCAGCCGGCAGCTGCGCGTGTCACACGGCTGCGTGTCCAAGATCCTGGCGCGCTACCACGAGACGGGCTCCATCCTGCCCGGTGCTATCGGCGGCTCCAAGCCCAGGGTCACCACACCCAAGGTATGGTTAACACACTTAAAGCACATTTCCCCCACTGGTATATTCCAAACTGTTACAACAATGGAAGCAGCTACGGTCGTTGCAATACATCCAGGTTATTGCCAAGAAGTCAGCTACTGGATCCAAAATTTACCAAAAAAGAAAGCCCATACTTAATGGTCCTTACATAATACCATACATTTCTTTAATATGAAGTATATACAAAGAAATAAAATTTCTTTTGTTCTTGCTTTCTAGTTAAGTAGATTGTGAAAATTTGCTTTTTAATAGTGGCATGTGGCTCATGAATGAGCATTCATCTTTGGCGTTGATCCACTTGGCTGTCCTGATTGTCATTAATTTCTCTGTAAGACTCGATTGAACCTTCCTAATTTAGAAACTTCTTCTTGATTACCAGGTGGTATCTTACATAAAGCAGCTAAAGGCGAAGGATCCTGGCATATTCGCGTGGGAGATCCGGGACCGATTACTGGCGGATGGCGTGTGTGACAAATACAACGTGCCTTCAGTGTCCAGCATCAGTCGCATCCTGCGCAACAAGTTGGGCGGCGGCGCGTTGTACCCTGTACCGCCGCTCTACCCGGTGCCGCCGCAGCGTTGCTGGCCGCTGCATCAACCCTACGATTACTATGTGTATTTGCAGGTGAAATTATGCGCCAACTCTACGTACTCGTAGTACTACTACTACCTCCCTTAGGTGATTATTTCTCATGAATATGGCAACGAGCAAAAGTTATCAATATCCGCAAAATTATTACTGACTTGCCAGCACTTTGTAGAAAAGAGAGGGAGTAGATATTAAAAAAAAGGAGTAAAGATAGAATTTCGGAACCTCACTCATAAAACGTAGGTACAGTGCAGAAGTCAAATACTTCAGACCAATACTTATGGTAAAATAATTTAAAATTAATGATTGGATTTGTCCCTCAGGGTCGTCAGCATGCCGCCGGCCCGCCGCATGCTTTATCTCATCACCCTCACCAGCCGCCGCCCACGCACGCGCACGCGCACGCACTCTGACATGCACGCGCAGCTTCGCGCTGCCATTAGTATGGAATTTTGAACTTACAGCAGAAGGAAGACATACACTCACGACACGTGTAGAGTCACGCGCTACCTCTAGAATGCAAGTTACGACTGCGTATGAACTTCGATTTACAACTGAAGAAAGAACATACACTCTGACAGGATCCAGCACGCATATGCGCATACAATAGTTGAAATAACATATATCTAGTATGAAACCCACGCTGAAACAAATGAAACTTTGAACTTGCAACTGGAGGAAGAGCATAGCACTATTATGAATCTTTAAATGTCGAATTGAAGATTTCAATTCATTATAATTTTCTAAAGTCGTTCAAAGATTCCTTATTATGATTACTGTTAGGTCTTGAAAAACGTTTACACCTAGATGTATAAATAATTTGTGTTGATAGAGAGAAAAGTATTAATATAATGTAAATAAATATAGTTGCAGACTTGTAAGATATTAGTGAATTTAATAGGTTTTTAGTGACATTAAGTGCCGTGAAAACGAAATAGGATAACATATTATTCTTTTGTTAATTAGAAATATGTATTACTAAAATTTTAGCGTGTGTTAGACTGTTATTAATGTGGAAGTTAAATATTAACTCGTTAAATTGTCTAAAATTAGATTAGAAAAAAATATTGTCTTGTCTATGGTCTGAATAATTCTATATTTGATAGAACTTAAAATTTTAATCTATGGCGTATCAAACATGTTAAAATCCTGTTTGACATGTGTCATTGTGTAACAAATTCAAAGTAGGCAATATAACTAAAATTAATTTAAAAAACAAAATTTTAGAATCACGGTTTATTCTAGCTGGGTGCAATGATGTAAATAATTAATTAAATATGATTAAGTGTATACAATAAATGGCGATTATGGGTACTGGTGATAAATGAATGTACTTATTACGGTGACGACTAATGAAGACCAATAATAAAGATTTTGGTCTATTTAATTAGTAAAAGTGGAAAATTCTTAAGAATACTGCATTGTCTAATAATTAGTATGCTATGATATAACAATAAATTACAGGTTATAATCAATATACCTGAAAACAAGGCGGGAAAACTTTTCAAACCACAGATTTAAAAAAAAGACTATACATTAGGTGTAACTTTTACGAGTAATATGCCTTTAGTTATGGAATGTTGTGGGTTCTTGGTCTCTATATGGTTCTGTATTATACCTACTCATTTTGTTATTAAATTTCAATACAAGTACAAATAAACGTCGAACATATTTAAATCGACAAATAAAATGGTTCTTTATTCATCTGATTGTTTTCTTTAGTAATGCATATTTATTAAAAACTATTTGGGGCTCATTTACTCAATCTTGGCGAAATCTCAAGAGCTATTATTAATATCTCTGTTTCTTTCTCTTTCTCCTTCTCTATTTCTCTCTCACCGTCTCTAAACTGGGTTAAATAAAGATCACACTTCGCAGGGCAAGTCAACTTTTCACATCATCATTATCATCCTGTATCAGTCCACTGCTGGACATAGACCTTTCCTAATGCCTTCCGCAACATGCGGCCCTCGGCTTTCCACATCCAGCGACTTCCTGCCGTCCGCACGTTGTCATTACAATGAATTTATATTCATTCAAACACAAGTCTTAATCATAAATAAAATCCCGATTTTCAGATCTTAAACACTGAGCCATAAAGTCCTTTAATTCAAGGCGAGAAATGGGAGTTGAAACTAATTTAAAAATGTCCTTACATACGGTAGGGATAGGATCGTTGGAACAAATTATGTGTTTCTTTTAAAAAATAGAAAAAAAAATATCATGTAATTAGTAAATTAAATCTATGGTACCAAATATAATTGTATCAATTACAATTTAATAGATTTATAATTAAAGGAAACACATATTATTAAGAACTTTCAGAGAGTACTTACAACTTTTACTTTTATTTTATGAAAAAATCTAAATATAATGTTATGTTATCGACGTAGAAAAGTGTTTACAAATCATTAGTTACAGTGGGAAATTGTATTAATCAATTTTACAAGCGCTCCCTGCATGTTCGAAGAGGTTTTTCTTGAAAAAAGGTTTCAATGGTTAATTGATTCGAGCCCGCCGCAACAACGACGCGTCCTAAAGCTTTACAACCGAAAACAATAAACGGAAATTGCGGCCCGTACAAATATCACCCTCCGGACACGAATTACCAATTAAATCCTTGCTTTGTTTCGAATTTAATACCACCTAATCCGAAATTTTACTGTATTAATAACAAATTTTACGAGCGCGGCCGTTTTTGCGCGCGGAAAAAGCGCGGGAGCGACGGCAAAAAACATGTCGTAGGGCTACCAACAAAATAATTACCATTTGAACAGTACTCCGACTTAATTAAGTAAAACTTAATGTCTCCGTCGGTCTCCTTATTTATAGTATTTAGAAACTTTGTAAACATATATTTTTTTTATACTCTTATAGTACGTGGGAAATAAGCAAGCGGTCACCTACGAATAAGTGTCCGCTACCCATAGATATCTGCAACAAGTATTTGCAAGTTGCAGATACATTGCCTACCTTTAATAGACAGAGGAGTGGATAGGCAGAAAATGGACATTTCCTTTACTACTTATCATCCCTTTCCCCATCATATACTCTTTCCCTTTCCATACTTTCCTTATTAGAAAAGGGTGGAAAGGGGAAGCAGACTAAAATAAGCCTCTGGCACCTCACTCGTCAGACGAAACGCAGAATACTTGAACTTGATGCCTGGCTTCTGTGAGATCGTGGCATCCACCGGTCGAACGGGCTATTCGTGCAACAGATGTAGTTGATACGAACTCTACCACTGTTGAGTACAAAGATATTAGAGTATCCAGTGAGATGTATTCACTTCACCAAAGGATTTGTGATATATGAAATCTTATATATTGGTAAAAGAACACATTAAAACTGTATTAACACATCGACGTTCCAGGAATTTTTCAGTCTGTGATTACGTTATAGATAACGCCATTATATAAGATTTACGTTTTTTTTTTATTTTCACGTTTACATCTTCAAGTTTTTTTTTATATTTATTTAATAATATGATGAGGGACATAAATTCAATCTGTGTGATGTCGGATGAATCTTATGTGGCTTGTGCATGTTATATTTCAATTTTTTATTCACACTATCATTTGTTAGATCGATAATGGAAGTTGTTTTATTTCTTTTTTTCGGCAAAATATGTCAACATACACCTGTAATTTAATTTTTTGTGGCTGTCTTTAGCCACAAAAAACACGCACAGTTTCACAAATCTTACTGAGTAACATGCAATTCATTAAGTTCAAATAGTAAATGTTATCTTAACATTCACACATTTAGTATTTAAAGCCAATTTATTAATGCAGTTTTACTAAAATATTTACAACTTATTTAGAAAAAATGAAGTAATTTAAAAAAATATTGACAACCATAAGACGGTCAGCAGTGTTAAAATGACATTTGACGCCGTCGCTCAGTTCCAGACGTAATTAAAAATGAAAGAGTGACGAGAGCGGTAGCTTTGTGTTATGGGCGCGACTTGAAAATGCCTCGGATCGTTCTAAAATACGGCGTGCGCTGTTGAAAATTGCCAGCATAAAATACCACCTTGTAGGTCAGGTAGACCTTTGCTGAACGTTCCTTAAAAACCGATTTCGTAATAATAACCGGTATTACCCTACAATTGAGATCTCACATCACTACATAAAGACGTATCGCATTCCAGGAAACGTAAATTCGAATCTGCTATTTCAATGTTCTCTCCAATTTTAAAAACGTAATGGTAGCTTACGTCATAAAGGCGGCAGGAAATGTTGAATGAGGAAATTGAAAATTTATAGGCAAATTGCTTTTGATCAATAAACCGGTAATAAGCTGAAGATGATAATTTTATTTGCTTACTTAGTTACTTGCTCATTTTTAAATTGTGATCGTAGATAAGATCTATTTTAAAATATTAAATATTTTAGTTTGACCTTCTCTTCCATAACGACAGCAATTGTAATATTACAATGGTATAATGTCATTATTAAGAGTATCATTTTTATTCGTCATCCAACAGATGTCTCCTAAATGTATATCTAGTGTATAATTTACAACATACCTCCTTGACTTTCATTTAATTGCAGATATTGAATTCTCTTTCAATCCTTATTGGAATCAAAAAGCATCATATTTCGTTTTTACTTGATCACGGATCAACGAAATATCGGAGGGAATTTACAAAAGGTTAGCTAACGCGAAATTAAATTAAAATTGATACTCAAGCGCCATACATCTTCGACCCGGGGTTCGAGGTCGGACCGGGGGCGTGTCGGGTCGCGTTAGTAAGTGACCGACGGAAGTGCGGCAAAGTTTATTCAATGCCGAAGCAGCTAAAATCTTCTGAGAGTTATAAACAAATCTTACGTCAAAGTTAAAAGTATAAGAAACTCGAGTCTGTATTCTTTAGTAATCAACTGTCATTTGTTAAATGAGATAACTATTGGAAAACCTACATTTGAAAAATCATAATAATTTGTGCAAAATCCACAAAACGGCCAAACCTTAATAAAGCACAAATCGGAGCTTATCTCGGGTCTTGTCTCTATAGATATACCTTTTTAACAGAAAAAGCATTACGAAGTTGTGATCCTTAGCATCCAACACGAAATGTATTTACGTTTTTTTTACAAGTTTTAAATAGTTTGATGAAAGAGCGCCACCTCGGGACGAAAAGCAATGACAATTTGAAATTTTCGATAACTACTGGCCAACAGAGGTCAGTGTCTGTACTAAATGTATTAAAGTATTTGTAATTGTATATAAACTTCATATACTTCATATTTTTTTATAATAAAACTGTTAAAAATAGACGCAAATTAGTTTTAAGTTACCAACACAGAAAAACCATTTGCTTTATTACTCTATGGTTCCCATAACTCAACTAAAGTCAAGATAGCAGTAACAAAGAAAATACTTTATCAAAAGAATTTTATAAATACAGTACACTAATTAAAGTAATCATGAATATTAAAAATAATTTTGCACACGGCTCTTGTCAGTACATTTCTAGTGCCGTGTGCAAATCACATAAGCCTGCGTTATGACGAAAAAATAAATAAGATAACAATCAACAAATTTTGAACATTTCTTAGATATCGTGCTTCATTTTTGTAACTCAAATCACCTACAGTCTGCATTGTTAGATATTGCGTATTTTTAAATGATTAATGAAAATAAGTGAATACAATAAAAAGGCGCGTTATACTAACTATATATGTTTTAGCTGTGTTTGTAGCTCTGAAACAACGGAAACGATACAAGTAATTCTCTTTTGATTAAAAAAATGCGATAAACAAAAATGGCACTGGATAACTTTATATTATAATTGCAATTCAGCCAAATGGCACACATATCTACACCAATAAAACAAAAGTATCAAATTTGTTTATTATTTCTAATAATAGATGCTGATGGAACCAATGGAGTGCTTCCGCTTTTCGGACATTCACTGACAGACAGCAAAAAAACTTTAAAATCTAATATTAATAAAACATAATTTGTAGATGATAAAGATTTACCTTAACTGAAACTGTAAATTAAAAAAAAAAACGATAAATTAATAAGCATCATTCTTATTTTTATTATTTTGCACACGTTTTTATTCCTATCGCTGCACAAGCTTCAATTTTGATAAGAGTTTCAGTAGCTTACTCAGATTACATTTAAATGATAAGTACAGTACGTTTCTTGTTGCCATAGGTACTGACTTTGATAGTAAATAGTAATAGTTGCATCACAATGTATTAAACAGTAGAAAGTTGTATAGTTATAAAAATGTATAGTTTCCTTGTAAGAAGAAAGCAATAATTAATAATTTATCTTATACATATTTATTATCACTTCATGTTATGAAACGAGATCCTAGTGTAATGCTATAAACCCACATCACGAGTTTTCATGAATTTTCTTTATTTCGTTTCTTTTAGCGCCATCTAGTGTTAACGAGCGGAAGATTTTCAAAGCTCGCTCAAAAAAGCGGCATGAGATGGCGCTATTATATTTCTTCTGATAGATTCGGTAAAACTAATATTTTTAAGCTTTTAGATATTGTAGAAATTAGATGATAAAAAGTCAACATAATAAATAACTTACTATCGGTTAATAATTGTTCTAGTATCGGACAATCACGAACAATCAATAACAATGATAAAGAATTTAAAAGCCTTTTTGCGCGCGGCTCTAATATCTAGAGTACAATATTGGTACTGATTGATTGGGGACGTGTGAACATTACTTAAGGGAAAGTCAATTTTTTAGATATAAAATGAAAACATAAATACTCTGATATTAAAGTAAGACTTAATATAATTACTTACTCCCACGTAAATATGTCGAAAGATGATATGATTACGGTTGTGGGATTTGAGAGAGGATAGGTCTTAGGATCTCGTCACTATAAAATTTGAGAACAATACTTTTGTACTTTTTATAAAAATTGACCTAATTTCAAACGTTTTACGGACTTCCCCTTAACTGGTCCGTTGCACACGCCACCATTTTCGTTATCATTAGCTTTAATATCAATTATTATTGATAGTCGACCAGTCGTTCGGATGAACCGCGCAATGGCCACCTCGTGGCAACTAGGGTGGCAACGTCTTCGTATTACTTGGAACATACGCTTTAAGAATGCCTTTAGTTTTGTTTTTACCTGACACGTTGGAGATTAAAATTGCATGAAATCTATACCATCCTCATTCATGTCGAATATAAAAATGGACGATGTCTTTATGATTTTTATGGTAGGAGGAAGCAAAAAAAAAATTGATTTTTATAAACATTGGTACACAGCCACATTCACAAAAGTAAAATTAACATGCGTTGCCTCAGCCTTTAACAAAAAAAGGGAGAGTGAAGACGAAAAGGCGCAGTGGCGAATTCAAAATCATGATTTGATGAGAGGGATTGGCCCACATTTTTTGGGGCTTAACTATCCTGAGGGTAGGTTTTAGCAAGGTAAAAACTAAAAAGCACACAACAAGTCAATTATAAAGTCGCTGGATTTGCCAATGGAGTCCTGCGGCACTTTACGAATCGAGCAAAAAGCAGAAACAGACAAAACACAAAAATGACACACAAGAAAGAACACCCTTTCCTACCAAGGATTATTTCCGTGGCTGTTGATATAGAAACAATTTAAAAAGAAAGGTACATCGCCAACAATTTTGACATCGAACTCTGTAAAACGCTCGAGACGTTGGGAATTATAAATTAAACGCGATAAAATCAATAAAACTATGTAAGTATTTTAAATTCAACAGATGTTGCTGCGTGAGATTCTTTTTCTAACATTACGTAATATAAAAACGGATATTATGTTTTATTATCCTTCTTAATTTTTTTTATATTTGAACACGGTTTATTCCTGGCTCTTATTTAATACTCGTACTTACCGGAAAAGATTGATTTTATTAAGACGTTGACTTTACGATCTTTTTACGATCAAGTAAATATACCATCAAAGTTCATCAGAAATCAATAGGAAGATTATACATTTGACTTATTTATTAACTTACTTAAGAATGATACAAAGTTGAAATCAGTTTTGTTTGTGTTAAAAAAAAAAACTTTAAAAGATTATAGAAGACCGTATTCATGGCCACTGTAAGATCATTCCTTTGTCACTAGGCGACGCCGACCGTTATCAGGATCAATTACACACAATTGATTACTAGATAAATCTAAGCCGAAACGTGTCGCGCAAATTTCGAAAACGCCTTATACATATGACAGTTTAAAATTATCTAAATCCGTAACGGAGAGACGTTTGCTATGTATTTTTGAACAATGTTCTTTTGACATTCTCGATTAATCTCTTAAATCACTAAATCTTTTTTTTAGCCAAAGATGCAGTAATGCGACGTGGCGCGAAAATATTAAGCAGTGGCGCCAAAACTGTCGGCGACAAAACGGGCGTTATGTGCTTATTTCATCATATAGTAGAGTTACTAATCGTTCTCATAGGACAACAGATTACACCTAATGGCAAAAGATAATACCTTTCCGCGACTTTATTGGACTCGGAGTGAGTTTACTTCGTCAAAAATAATAGTTGAGTCTATGGTAGAAGTTGTTGCATAAATAGACCGGAGAAGTGAAGTTTATAATACAGGCTTAATATAGAAAAACTTATGTCATCGTTACGTTGTAAGCATTGTCAGTTTATAATCGCACTTAACCTCTATTCTAACATAAACTTTGGCTTAATAAAATTACTTTGTATTTCTATAAAGTTATAATTAATTATTAACTTTGGCAAGTAAAATCTCAGTTAACAATTTGGCGATTTGGCTTCGAAAATTTTCAATGATTAATTCAGTTCACAATTTGTCGTCAGTTTATAATATATAGGTAGCTATTCAAATTATCAATTGACAATGAGTTGACAATCAGACGATGTCTGATTGTGAACTTCGTCATAATGTCTGTTGTCTGTTTATGCTTCTCCATTTTGTCTGATGAGTGTTGTCCCTGAGGAACTTATAACCTAGAGAGTTACGGGCATGAGTGGGCATTTATTTATTTGAAGAACGTAAATCTGCAAAGTTACGTGCGATATACACATATATTATGTAAATGTGTATTTTTAAATTGTAATTGCAGTTTGCGCAGGTGCAATAATTACTCGCACACAATAAACGAATGCGCATCGATGCTTTGTTCGTAGTTTGGTATTTAAAACAGTTGTAAATGTGTATTGAATAAATCGTTCACGACACGAGTGCCAAATTTAAAGTGAATGAAAAGTACAATAAAAGATTCCGGTACTAAGACACACAGTAATAATTGCTTAATAATATTATCGTAATATTTGTAGAAAAAAAATAATACTAACATGAAACTGAGTTAAGTAAAAAGCAATTGAAAGATAGCCGCAAGTATAACATTATAATATACTCATGACGGTTGAAAAACCTAGAGTGAGTTAGGTTACATTTACATAAGGAGATGAAAAAATTCAAATGAAAAATATTTGTTAAGAATTCTATAATATTTTAAGGATCAGACGGAAAAGAGGTCGCTTGATAATAAGTGATCATCATTTTGTAGTATTATCAAAAAGACAAGAGGAACTACAGGCTTATTACTTTTCTTTAAAATTAATAAGTAATTTAAATGTCGTCGTTTTAATGATACATTTATAATTTTTTAGATTTAAAACAGGAATTAAAATTCCTAGTTTAAATCTGATTATAAATTTTATATTAATACTAACATTACAGTGTTGACAACCTAACTACAGATGTAATAAGAAATGCTTCGATTACTAATTAAATTTTATGCATAATTAAACCAGCGATCAATCAATATACCCGATTGTGCTTCAAAGACATTTGTATGAATTAATATACATATCTATTCAAAGAGATGAGACTACGAGCAAAAACAAAGACGATCTGTATGCAACACTAAAATTTATAGTATATATTAATTAGTGTAATGCAATTTGTAAAATGAAAATAACTACGATGTGACGCACTTTGTTTAATTTTCATATTAAACTAAATTAGAATTGTTTAATAAAAACATATTTTTGTAATGATACGCAAAAGGTTGAATGGGAAAAGGGCAGGGCGACGATGATGACAACGCAAAAAGTTCTGAAATAACGACCGTGTAAGGTCAACACAGCATAGGTAGACCATACACAAGATGGATCGATGATCAGGTCAAGTTTACGGAAGGCCCGTGGTTGAGGGCGGCGAGGAACCGACCAACGTGCAACAGAGTCTATTGGCTAATTATGAAAATAGGCAAACAAATGTAAGGTAGACTGTATCGTAATCTCCCAGCCATTATCCCAACTACATAGGGTCGGCATGGTATCTACTCTTCCATATGTCCTGGACTCTACCTAGTTTTGACTATAGTTTTTACGACCGGCTGCCTGTCTGGCACCAACCCTACTCGCAAAACCACCTCCCCTTCGCATTCTTTCTTTATTAGAAAAGGGTGGATTAGAATTAGGCCTCCGGCACCTCTCATTAGTCGAAACACAGAAAACTTCTACTTCACGCCTGTTTTCTGTGAGGTCATGTTTGCACCCGTCATGCGAGTCATTCGTGCAACAGGTGTTGTTGTGGACTTAACATGCTGAGACGAAATTAAAAAATAAATGGATTTGAACGATTTTTGAATTCTAGCGCTCGACCTTTTCACTCTTTTTCACTCGTTTTTTAGCAAAACCGATGATGGAATTATCATCTTCATACACATCACCATATTAGCCAAACTATAGTCTACAGTAACACATTACAAAATGATTTATTTGGTTAAGAATAAGCCAAAAAGGCAGCGTTTTTATTTTTAAAAAGCTGTTTTATTTTACATTAGAATATATTAAATACGAGTGGTAAACACACGTTACATGTTTTTTAAATTTTCTGTTGTACAATTTCAAAACTCG
The DNA here is from genome assembly GCA_018246295.1 of Papilio alexanor hazarajatica. Classification (NCBI taxonomy): domain Eukaryota; kingdom Metazoa; phylum Arthropoda; class Insecta; order Lepidoptera; family Papilionidae; genus Papilio; species Papilio alexanor. The sequence continues at coordinate 7,530 of DWLR01000588.1, read as the reverse complement.
CCTTTGATTAATAATGACTTTAAAAAAAATGTAGAAAAGGAATAACTTAATACAACTTTAGGAATTTTTAGGACATTAAAGAGCCTCTTCGATTTTCTGATTTTTACGATTAATATTCTTGCGGTGTACTACAATTAAAGATGCGATCTTAGGAAAACCCCGTGGAGTTAACGTTCTATTCATAGCCGATTTTATTACTGCATTTAACATTTAAAATATAATATAAGCAAAACACGAAGTGCGCAGAATTTGCAATTTATCTATCGATTATGCTGTTTTTTGGTATTTTAAATTCCCGTCACGTTTCAAGGCGTATGTCCTACAGAATTACGTTCACTTTTAAATAAAACGGGATTTGTTTTGGATGTTTAGACCATGATTTAAACTTAATATTTATTTATATGGACAGATGATAAGATAATTTTGCTCTGAGACAGAATTAGACAAGCAAAGCCGAGATGGTATAGATCATTTTATATATTGTGGTGTATTATATATAAACATACATATTATATATCAACAATGAATAAGAACAGGTCAGATTTGAAACCTGACCACAAAGGTCATCGAGTGCAAACAATGTAGGAAACTATAAACTTAATTTAGTATTTATCACTTGTATAGTTGACCTTGCGTTATTGATAGAACAACAAATATGGTAAATATAACAAGCAATATACAATATCTATATTATGTTATATTCTACCGCTAATTATCTACAACGGACTGCCCCACTCTATCACCTTGTGGCTTACGTACCTAGCTTTTTATGTGTCAAACGTCAAAGTGTCAAACGAGCTAGCGGTCACCTAAATGACACATGCAACAAGCTATTTTGAGTTGCACATGTGTTGCCTATCTTTAATATGCAGAGGAGGGGATAGACAGAAAAATTGACATTTCCTTCTTCTATCCATCCCCTTCCCAGTCAAATCCAATGTCCCTTCCCACTCTTTCCGTATTAGAAAAGGGTGGGAAGGGGAAGAAGACTAAAATTAGACCTCCAGCACCGCATTCATCAGACGACACGTAGAATACTTCTACTTTACGCCAGTCTTCTGTGAGGTCTTCTGTGAGGTCATGGTATTTCACCGGCCGAGCGGGCCATTCGTGCAACAGATGTTGTTGTTGCGGACTCTACCACTGGTAAAAGTTTTAAGTTTGTCACTGTTTATGTTGAATAAGTATTTTATTGTAAATATTAATCCTTACGACAATTTTATGCTACACGAAACAGTGACAAATACGTAATTAAACCGAGAATTACCTTTTTTTTATTTTAGTTATTTTTATTTTTAGATAAAGTAATTGCGTATATTGCGTAGTTTTTTGCCCGACTTACGGTTTTTTTGCGAGTACGTCATATACAGTCAGTCGGGTTTATTGGTTTATTAATTTAACTTTGTACAACATAAATGAAATTGAAATTAATTGCTAACTTTCTTTCCCTCCCGTAAAATATTAGCAGAATAAGAAAGAGCTTTTAATCTTATTACTTATTGAACATCAAAATGTAACATAATATAATATCAATGACAATATCCATCATCACATATGCAATATGCAAACTTTTGTGTCTGGCAGTAATGCGCATCGAACGCGACGGGCAAGCATAGATCGATTAAGATAGGTGAAGAATCCACGACGTTCAACAAAGATACGAAACTGTTCAGCTCAGATAATATTTCAATGTGAACGAAGAAATGCCTGACGTTTTGCTGGCAGACATCTTACAAGCAATAATGTCTTCCGCATGTTTAAACGAAAGCAAAAGTTGTATCACTTCTTTTCTCTACCTGGTTTTGCAGAGGGTGTATATAACTCGAACTAAAAAAAAGTAAATAAAAGTTTTTTTTTTTCTATAAGATTAACTACAACTGACGATGATTTGTATTGTTTCAATAAATTATTTGTGCTACTTATAATATGGAGCGCGAAAGAAATGTAAGATAAATAAACGAACACTTACGCCCCTAATTCAGAAGGGTAGACAGTGATCACAGATTTCTATTTGTCACGGTCCTTCTACGTCAAATTTGAGGAATCTAATTAGAATTGATAACTTAAAACATACATTTATATTCCTCCAGGGGGAGTGTTCTATGCAAATTCGACGTTCATAAGAAAAGCCCGATTTTTGTATGGCGAGGTATGTGCAAGAATTTGGTGCATTACTAATTTAATTTTGAGGTGGTTTTTACGTGATTTTACAGTACAAAGCCGTCAAATTTTAAATTTGAACACGAAGATTTTGAATTTTTACCGTAGGAAACGTTTTGGAATTCGTGCCGCGTGACTGTGGAATTACGATAGATTTCATAGTCACCAATTGTCGTCTTTTAAAGGGCTTCACTTTTAGGCCTTGGAATAGGTATCTACCGGGTATTTTTGTTTGTTTTAGAATTGCGTCGACGTAATCCTAAGCTGGATGCAATTCACTGGATGAGGGCGGCAGAGGACCGATCTTTGTGACGATAAATGCGAGAGGCCCACGTCCAGCAGTGGACAACCATAGGTTGAGATGATGATGATGAATATTTTATTATTGAATTAAATAATGGATGTAAGCTTATCTAATGCCAAAAATAAATGAAACAAGCCGAACCATATTAACAATGAGGGTTTAATCACTTTGAAATAACAAGATTTCACTTAATTATTTTCACTGCTACTGTTTTTAACACACTTTTACTGATAATATTTAACGATGTACTCATATAGATATAACTATTTTTATTATCTAAATTAGGGAAATAAAAATATATCACACGTAATGATTACTAGCAAATAAATCAAATAAATTACTTTGGCATGAACTTATAAATGAATTTATCTACGACTTTCAATTATAAATCTTTTGTCAAAAATTATAAAAGTGTAAATAAACCGGTTACTGCACTCACCAACTGTTTGTTACCTTAGCGTAAAATCTTAAAATATTCTTTGGTTTAACAAAAAATATTTAATCTGCTGATAGTGTGTCTACATTCAGATTTTTCGGTGTTTTAGATTTGTACATGGTTATAGGCTTCATTAACATTAGACGATGAGATGCTCGTTTGCCCTTATTATATACTGGCAAACCGAAACGGCTTCGTTAGTTTGGATAGATAGAAAAAAATATAGGTTTTTTACTTAAAATTCGGGGTTTTCCGCGATTTTTTTTTCACCAATATAAAGCTATGTAGGTTTTTAAATTTTACTTTCGAATTCGGAGTCTTACAAATCAATTTCGGTAATTTTCAAATTAAATTAAGAATTTTGCCCATCAAATTCAGCCTTTCGAAAATCAAATTTAGACGTTTACCCATCAAATCGGTAATTTATAAGTTTTGTATAATTAAATATTAGTAATATTAGTAATTAAATATGTTCAGTATAATCCGTGTTACATCACTTCCTGCCTGTGAAGATGACAGAGGGAACAGATTCGGCGCACGGACTGAACACCGCGTCTTGTGATAAGTTAATGCGACGCGAGACTCATGCTTAACGAGACCTCCTAGTGATGTCACACTCAATATCGATAAAAATGATTAATAAATAATTTACCTATCTATTTAAATCACTGCCACCTTCCTAAAATAATGAAAACTATTTTTTCTTTTATACTTGTGTATTTTTTATTGTAGAAGTCGACAACTAATATTTAATTTAAGAAAAAACCCCACTGACTACGCTTGTGACACTCCCAGTGAAAAATACTAATCGAATGACTCTTCAAAATCGGTGCAGCCGTTTAGGCTCTAAGAGGTCACAATCGAACGGACATACATACATGCCCACAAACTAACAAACGTAATTATATACCCGCAAAAATTACCCTCCTGTCAGTCGGACAAAAAAAAACCAACCAATATACACGATGTTCAGCGACTACCGCATCAATATTTGTAGCAACCTCAAGAGAAAGAATCATATAATAAAGGATTTTTAGTCTCAAAAGAGGAGAGGAGTCGATTAAGAAAAGTATGAAAGAGTATAATCAAACTTTTCTTAATCGACAGTACAAGTACAGCTTGCGAAACCTTTTTGGTATCAGGGGAAGTTTTTCTAAAGATCCTCTTATTTTTTCCCGCCAAAAACCCTCTCGGATTTATCTCGCTAAAACTCTCTCGGAGGCCATCGAGAGCGACGAGGGTTCCGGGATTTCTAAAAAGTATGTGTAAAGTAATTGAATCATGGTACACCAATTATTAATAAATAAAATATATCGATATAATATTTCGAACAAGTATAACTAACCACTTTTAAAATGTCATTTACTTTAATAAAATATGACTTTTTCTTCATTTTAACACACCCATATTAAGATCTTCCGTTAAGGAGTATTCAGAATATCGATAAACGGGTATCGCATTAATATATCGATATATGTTATTGTTGTACTATTACAGGTGCTGCTAAAATGTTTAGGCGCGATAATAGCATGTTTCTGTGTATAAAAGGATAGTGACGTAACTCAGATGTCAGTATTTGGCCCGCGAGTTTACCGCTTTGGACTATAGAGCTCCAGACATTGACGTTTGCGCCGTGACCGAGTGAGCGCGTGTTTTATTTCGCGGAGGAACGATTCGATTTTTATTTTACGCGCGTGAATATCGATATTGCAATAAAATTTTTAAAAACCTTGTTCAAAACGGAATTGTTTATTTGTTCTTGAATCTTCAAATTATAAAAAAAAACGGTGAGTTTATTATTGTATTATTTGTTCCGAAATTTATTTATGTAAACAATTACAAGTAATATATTAATCAATCTTTTGATCGGAATTTATGAGCTATTGTTTGTGGTTAAGGTCGTAATTTCTGTATGGTCCAACACCAGTCGAGTTGGAATTGTGACCTTTATGTGTTAAATACAGCGTACACGGATAAACCCGTTCCCGCGCAATTATTGTAACTATAGCAGTTGAGTAATTGTACGTATGAAAAAAACATAGATGCATAGTATTATTTTGTTGACATTTTAGCATGTGTTTTTAAACAGACAAATAAATTCCTGTTTTATTGAGATCATTATAAGCATTTAGTGTAACGATAAACGATGCGAATTCCCAACAATTTTACATTCCGATTGAACATCAATGTTTCTGCTTATTGCGAATCAAACCCACTACCCGTGAAAGATTTAAATGTAACTTGAATTTAACAAAAAAAAAAATGTGGATGCGGTAAAGATTACACGAATTGTCTAATAAAGTTATATTTTGTAAAATTAAAACTTAAAAAAAAAACGTGAATGCGGTAAATGAATAAATGAATTACACGAATTGTCAAATGAAGCTATCTGTTTACTTAGGGTTAGACCAAATCCAAAATTCAAAACAGAACACAAAAAACTGAAAAAAGATTCGATTAAAAAAGGTTTTGAATTAAAAACTTGTACAAATATAATGAATAAATAAAAAGGCTGCGATAGTACAACAAAGCCAGTAAATTAATAATCTTTTGTCGTTTATTTCTTTCCATGTTTATTAATTAGACTTATCGAAATAAATGTCTTGAATTAATTGTACGCAACGGCACCAACTATTCATTCCAAATTTAAATATCAATTCAAAATGTACGCAGGTATTTCAATGCCATTTTATTTTTTATCAAATTCAAAAGAGGTTTCATATTCGAATAATACTTTTGAAATTTGTTTGGACAACGTTTTTTCTATTCTTTCCTTTCTTATTATTTTCCCTTTCTTTACTTATTTTCTTTGACGAATAGTGCAACTACAACACTTTTAATGATAGCGTTAATTAATGGATACTGATAGACATTTAACAGTTCAACCGTTGTCTCATTAGCCTTCTTTTTCCATAAAAAAATATGCAAGTATTTATTTGCATTGCCTATAGTTCTATCAGTTAAATAAGCATGACTGCTATTTTTGCCCGACCGAGACCGAGAGATTTTTTTTTTACAAATTAGGATCTACCATATATAATATTATTATAAGATCTTACATAATTCAGAAAGATTATCATACCAGATATCAGTTCCTACGAGCTTCTACTTAAATATAATTCGGTAACTTAAACAGAATGCAAAATCAAATGGAACGCTGAATGAATTCATCATTTGCGTAATTTAATAAGGAATAAACACTTTTCGTTTGATTTAATCAAGCGCCAACAGCTAATACTAACTGCAACTAAGTTAAAAACTGCATTAATAACGTAAGCTTAACAATATTTTGTTACATGTCTTCAATAAATAAAAATAATGATTGTTTAGTTTTTGTCTGTTCACTCATGATGCGCAGTCTAATAATCAGGACTGAATAACACTTAATACACAGTATATTATTTTATTTTAAATGCATATTTTCAGCAAACAATTAAAAGCAGAAGAAATCAAGGGTAACGCTCAGTTTAAAAGTTGATCATATTATTATGAAGGTCGTTCTCCTGAGCGCCACTCAATATTGGCATGTTATTACGTAAAATTTTAACAAGTGAACGCTGAACGTGCACCGTCGCATATACGACCTCTAACAAAGTTATAAATCACGTAACACACACTTAACAACGGTATATATAGGTGTTTTACAGAGTTGCTGTATTGGAACAAGTGTTAGTAGAAAAATATAGTCTTTGTTGCTTTTTTATTGCAGATGTATGATTTTATTGCTGAGAAATGATCAACTTTTGTACTTGTCATATCCATAACTGATATCGTGGACTTGTTATATGTCAACGACCGATGGGAAACTTCATCAGTTTATAATCTCACTAGTAATATTTCAAACTGATAGCAAATTAGATGTATGTTCAACATGAAATATCAAAAATCAAAAAATAAATCTAGCAAATATAAACTATCATTTAGGTAATAATATTATTTTTTGCATGTATCACAATTTTTTGAAATGATCTATCACATGATTACTCCCAAATATATATATATATATAGTGTAGCGTCGTGAAGTCAAATTTATTATTAATAATTTATTAATTGAATATAAGAAAAATGTTATTATCGAAATGAGTAATCAAATTACATAAAAAAATTAGTTAGGAAAATTAAGAAATGTATCCGTGCGAAGCCGCAAGCCTAGTTTTATTTATTTGTCTTTTATAGCCACGCTTTGTCTCATTACAAGTCCATTAAATCCAAACAGGACTTTTCTTAAGTTTATCAATATGTATATCCATTTTCGATATATCTTCGAAGCATAATGTTCAAAGACATTCTAAATTAAATGAGACCCACTTGCGAATGTTTCGTTTGTTCTAACAAAAGTTTTTTTTTTTTTTTAATTCGGTTGATAAATGTTGAAGTTCTGCGGTAACAATCATAGAACAAAACAGTATTGACGAGTTCCTTTTTTGGAGTCGGTTGATAAACGAATCATTAACAATTTGACATATTTCAAACGTATATAAACAACCTATTTTTTGATAAACATCATAACATCACATCGCTTCTCGGCCTTTTGGCTAAGATCAAAGTGTAGTATCATAACATCATCTTATGATGGAGCAAAATTTTATTGTGGATGTTAGTGATTATCCCTAGTTTTATATCACACGAG
>DWLR01000587.1:0-23969 GCA_018246295.1 Papilio alexanor hazarajatica | reverse complement strand
AGGACCGATCTTTGTGGCGATCAATGGGGGAGGCCTACGTCCAGCAGTGGACGACCATAGGCTGAGATGATGATGATTCGTGTCGCTATTGTTAAACAAATCGTTTATTTTAGTACGGGGGCGGTCAGCGTTCTCGGATATTATTGTTTATGTAACAGCACTTACGTTAAACGAATAGTTAATTCTGGAAATCATCTAATATTCGTAATAGACAGAGTACGTGGCAACGAACTATGTCTACACGTGTTTCGTTATGCCTTCCTAGTCAGTCGAACGATAGATTCGATGCCGTAGTTTTTATCTATACATACACAGTATAAAACAAAGTTGATTTTCAAGGCCCCGTTTTTTCGCTAACTTCTTCTAAACCACAAAACGGATTTTAAAACTAATTACTACACCATTCAGATAATTTATTCCTGTTTATTATAATTAGATTGTTTATATGCACTAGATGTGCATATAAACAATCCGGAAAAAAATAGAATAGTATAAATATATAAAAAAAATAGTATATAGGAATAAACACCATATTTCGTAACCTGCAGAAAAGCGCCAAAAACTTGATTTTCATGGCTTATGTAGGCTAAACCATGGGACATGCATATAAATGATGCGGAAAAGAATTGTAGATCTCCAAATTCTAAACAAAAGTTTGCAGTGGTATGTCTGTATCTTCTATGATTATACAATAACCATTATTCTTTAAAAAAATATACAAAATTCGTGCGTTATTCACGACGCTTTTTTTTCTTCTGAATTCATTATCAGTCCATATCCAAATTAACGTGGTAGTAGTTTTGTAGATTAAACATTAAATGTAGATTATAAATGGATTTTACATTATACTGTTTTGACAAGTAGTTTAGAAGATATAAAAAAATTAACAGCCGTTGCGAAATAGAATCGCTCGCGAGTAATAACACTACGCGCAATCGAAAAAATTAACATGAGCCGTTAGATTATAAAAGTTGGTTTAAATATATGTATTCTCCTTTATCCATTAAAGGTATCGTAACCAAGGCAACTCGTAACCGCTTGTCGCAGGAGCCTATGGGTCATTTATCACTTGACTGCATGCTAGCATCCATGCATCAGTTCGTCATCGCCGCAATTCAGCACAATGTCAAATATATATCAGATTTCAAAAACAAAGATAGTGTAGTCTATCAACAGCCATATTCTCTTTTTAACAATCAGATTAAAAAAAAAACTATCTTAGTGTCACTGAAGTTTTACTTTTGTGAAAGGTTCAATTGTCTCAATTGTGAATGGGTTTTTAAAAAGTTGTTGCAGTCTGTGTAAGTTTATGTTAGGTCGGTTTATTGTCTTTTTGCATCACAAAATACTGGTGATGTAGACGTCAAATATTGACAAACCAAAGATAAATAATGTGCCAAATTCATAAGAGAAGAATTTGCATATGGTCAAACAAATTCTGTTGAATTCTTGCAGTAACTCCATTTAAATAAACACTGCATTAAAACATTCGATTTTCGTGCATCTATTTTTTCAGTGATTTTATTTCATAGTTTTGATCTTATATTATTGTGTAATTTATTTTATGTAGTTTTTGTGCTATGTTTATTAACAAATTTGGATTTTGTCATATCGTCAATGTTGTATTTTAATATTTGGTTTGCAGTTGCCATAAAAAGTTAACGACTTGTCTATGGCTTTTTGTATCTAGCTGGAATGCAGCAAAAACAATATTATTTAATCTTCAATATTTTTGTAAGGTTTTTTTTCCGTTTAATGTTTATGTTCATTAATTACATTATAAAATATCACATTCGAAAATAAAGTACAGAGTGAAATTTGATTCTTATGAAAAATTTGCATTACATTGCTTCACTTAAAAAGTTAACCTAAGTTCATGAGATCATCTGTTTACTAAGGATTGACGATTTAATCAATAAATTGAAGAACTTGAATTTCGTGACATTTAATTTTGGTGTCGCGAGCTTAATCCCCGAATGAAGTACGTGTTTGTGCCATGTGAAAATAAAATAGTAAGCTCATAAGAATAGATGGCATGCAGGGAAACTGAGAGAAAAGTAAATCAAAATAATAAATATCTTTAAAGTAGTCAGTAGCAGTAGTAGGCAAACACTGAAATTTATAAATTAAAATTGATAACGTATTTTCATCTCTGTTTATTTAATTAAATTGTAATCATAAAATAAGTTACGACGACCTTACTTCATTTAAATATGATTCTTCTAGTTGCTATTTTAGTTTACATGATTGCTTCTTATTGCGAAAACTTATTTGCCGGCTACGGGACACCGTACGGGACTTTATAAATGGTCTGTTAATATTTAACTATGCCACATCGCAAAAAAAAAAGTTCTTCATAACCGTTGCTATTTATCATTCGGTTGCTACTTGACATGTTGCTTATTTACTGTAATCATTATCGTTTTTTTTTATAATTAAACAAAAAAAACGCTTATAATAATATGTAAATAAAAATCTCATCTGTCAATATTTTCCTTTAAATTTTAATTGTATTTTTTTTATAAAAGCCGGCAAAACAGCGCCGCGAGTTGAAGGTCATCCAGTCTATTTTGTTTTTTGCTTGGTGGCGCCAACTTTTTACGACGTCTATTATTTATCTGTGGGCATCATTTAACAGTTACATATTAATTTTTTGATATTAATGTCTACACCGACTCCAGTTTTTTTTTATTAGAAATGAAAAAATGCAAAGACGTCTTTATTTATTTTCTTATATTTTTCTTATATTATATTTTTTTCTTATATTTTAATTTCTATTTATTATTGACTTCTGTATGTGTCATGACCGAAAAAAAACTTAGTAAATTTTGCCTAGCCTTTTGGTTCTGGTGTAAGTGATTGAGTATGTTTAATCATTATTTCGGCATAAATCATCCGCGTGCTTTGCTGTGTTCAAGACTAGATCCTTCCTTTTTGCCGCGTGTCCATCACATCTAGAACTTAATAGTAGTTAATTTGAAAAAGCAATATGCCCAAATGACTACACCCATGACACTCAGGGGAAGAAAACAAATCGAATCACATCTCGCTCGTCAAAATCAGCCAAGCCGTTTAGGGTCTAGTAGGACACAATGGTACGGACATACATACAAATATACATTCATACCCTCAAAAAATATTACCTCTTGTCAGTCGGATAAAAAGATTGCAGTCTGTCTATGATGATATTTAGGAGAGTTTTTCTTTTATATAGGAAAACGTAATTCAAATTGGTTAGCATAATTATTGCGAGTGATTTAAAGTTACATACATTGAATATAGACTGTTTGATTTCGCAGTAAACTCGATCATCATCATCTCCCTGCCTTTTTCCCACTTGCGTAGGGTCGGCACAGTATGTACTGCTCTTCCGTATACCCTGGACTCTACTGTAGTCCATACTGTTACTGTCCATACTTGTTAATATATATACATATTTAATCTTCCATAACTTTATGAAATAATTTCATAATATAATATTTTTAGTCAAGTGGCTTTCGAACTATTAGTTGATTTAAAAATTGATAAGCCCGACTGTACTCCTATGACACTCCGGGGGAGAATACGAATGTATGACACCTTACTGTTCAAAATCGGTCCAGCCGTTTAGACTCAAGGATGTCACAAAGGAAAGGACATACACCATGTCAATCGGGCAAGAACGTTATGAAGTTATTTTTCAATTTAATTGTCGTGACAACTAATTAAAAAGTAATGTTTTTAATATCTAATAATAAACAAAACTCATAATAGACATAATTTTGTTCAATATGAGTTTAAATTAAATAATGCTGCTTTAAACATTTAAAATTAAAAAGACATGATTATAACCAAAGATGTTATAGTATACCGCAAGAAACCTAATCCGTAGCCCGAAAGTGATGTAGCTTAAAAGTCACCAATTAGTGAATTCGTAAAATCCCGCGTAATCCCGAAGTCCAGCAACAATTCAAAATCTGCGTGTTTGTAATTTCAATGATGACGGTTTGTTATCTAATGTCGTGTGAACATCTCAAAGTTGTATTATCATACACTAAATAAAACAGACACTACGAAAACAATGCCTAAAATATATTTTCATATTATTTTCATATTTAAAAATTGTCTATGGGTTGATTGAGATGTCAAATATTGACGCTTTAGGCCTTTTCGGTGATCATTCAAATTGTTTTTTTTTTTAAACCGGCCAGCGCTGCAAGGGTTTTACGTCATCGTCTGCGCTCGCACGCCGATACCCCGCGTTCGCTGAATTGGACTAAATTAAAAAGTCATATTAAAATGAAACGCCAACCGCAACACGAACGCGCGAAAGTTTTACGACCTATTTTGATTTATGGTTATTTTATTTCGATAAACGAGAATAATACATACGCGTGTGAATCACTTGACATGTAATTTGTGTTTTTTTTTTCTGTTCACGCTTTAAAGGGTTATTCTGTACCAAGCTCTCAGAACGTAAAAGTAAAAAGACTAGCTGCTCGTATCCTTGCCCCGATGAATTTCAATATCAATGAGAAGTAATTAATTAATTATCTATTTCATAAAAATCTTTCCTCTTAAATTATACGACAAATTAGAACAAATTAACAATTAATCTAAGCAACTGACAGTCCGTATGAGTAATCATATTGCGCGTTAACTAGTCAATTGCTGCGTGTTCTAGATCTACTTGGCCGGTGGCAGACGGCCAGATGCGGCGGTTGGATCCGTCTGCTAAATTTAAACGTCCTTAAACTTGACTCAAAAATTAAACATCATTTGACATCGGACAGTAGGTCATATAGCGCCACTATCATATCCTTCCAAACTTAAAATACAATACTCGCAAGTTAACCGGGTCTTAAACGGCTACAAAACCTCAAAAAGTACTAAGATCGCTAACTAAATGACTACTTAAATGAAAAAAAAATCAGCTTATGTATTTTGTCGTTCATTTTAGATTTATTTTAATCTATTCGGACTGAAGAGTAATTTGTACGCACAGTGATATGTACGTGTTGATTTTTAATCTACAATCTAGACGATTTGTTTTAGATCTAATGTCGCCTTAAATTTTTACACAATCATTTAATTTTGTATGTAGACCTTAAATTAAAACTGAACTTATACAATTAAATAGGTATTTTCCATATTGAGGATATTTTATTAATGGTAACACGTTAACTAAAATTATTCGACACATGGAAAGTCGCTACCTATATAAATTCTCAGTAGCTCTTTAATGGGGTCATATGCCATATCTAAGTGAACAGAGTAAGAAGAAATCAATCTTACGTCATCCGTCGTACGACACGGCGGTGCGGCCTTACACTCGAATTGTTACAGTCTCCGATGTAGTGACGGACGGCAAAGCGCTGTTGCATCATTATTTTTGGAAGTAATTAACACTTAGTTTCGTCTACGTACGCCTCAAAAGAATGTGAACTTAAAATAGACCTGGTGTTAGGAACTCTTAATTTTAAGTGTCGCAACAATTTTGTACTGAACTAGCTGTGCTCCGCGGATTCACCCGCCGCGCCATTTGTCGTCAACTCGTAATGTCGTAGCGTGATCTTAAGTATCCTATAACCTTCCTTAATAATTGAATTGTAAAATGCAAAAAGATTTTTTCAAATCAATTTGGTAGCTTCAGAGTTTTACACGTTCAAAAAAAACTCTTCAGCTTTAATAATAATCTAGATTACTGCTTATGCTAAGAATAGAACACAGCTTTTTCAACATGGGATGGCGTAAGAAGAACAAATTAATGCTACAGCATCTAACTGATCAGAAGCTGAAAACGCAAAAATGCATAAAAAACTTATAAGTCAGCATGTTTTCTTTGAAGTCGTTGTATTTCTCTGATCAAGTCGGCCCTCTGGGCCATAAATATACAGTTTTTTGTATTCTATGTACGTATATGGTATAAATCGATATAAATAGTTATAACAAGTTGTCAAATAGAAAATATATATACTAATATAACAAAGTTGGATTTCGCTAATCATTTACTTACAATTTAACAGTGGTAGAGTCCGCAACAACAACATCTGTTGCAAGATTGGCCCACAGAGGAGGGGATAGATAGAAAAATAGGCATTTCCTTCTCCTATCCATCCCCTTCCCCGTCAAATCCTCTTTCCCTTCTCCCCCGTTCTTTTTTAGAAAAGGGTGGGAAGGGGAAAAGGACAAGAATTAGGCCTCCAGCACCTCACTCGACAGACGTAACGCAGAATACTTCTACTTCACGCCTGTCTTCTGTGAGATCGTGGTGTGTCACCGGTCGAGCGGGCCATTCGTGCAACAGATGTTGGTATAAAAAATCAGTCTATATAAAACTTGTGTGCGCTGCAGTCACTGTTGGCAGTGGTAGGTAGTACTTATAATGTCTACTTTCTCGTAATTGTTAATATTAATTTCTATCTACAGCTGTACATAGCTAAATCACTATGTCTTACTTGGAAATATCGATGACTTCACAAAAATCCTTAACTGAAATCGAATGTATTTAACACTCAAAAAACGCAGTAGCATGCTTGTAAATTATTAAAAAATGTATTTACTCAATATTCAAAATCGGTCCAGTCGTTTAGGCTCCAGGAGGTTATAACAGAACGGACATACATATATACACACAAATATTCATACCTGCCTAAACATTACCATCCTTTTTGTTCTATGCAAAAATATATAAATAGACTCGGTCGCTTTTCAATCTGTGGCGTATTAAATCTCTCTTAAGTAATAAAAAATAAAAATGAGTCATGATCACATGTAACTCTTCTCTGTACACTGCAAAACATAATCACTACATATAATAAAACAATTTCGTCTATCTGTCCGAACGAGATCAATTCAAAAACCGTCGAACGGATTTTCATACGCTTTTCAGAGCAATTCACGAGGAAAGTGTTATCTGTGTAAGTGCTCCACGTACGCGTGCGAAGCCCGGGCGGGTCGCTAGTTAATAAATGAGAAGCTATCTTATTAAGATAAGAGGACATCGTACTCTTTATAAATCAGGCTTACGCTGAGGAACGTCGTATTTGGTCGTTTATGCGAATGTTTACCATTTAATTAATCTTAGAACCACATGGTTGTTGTTATATTTAAATAACTTTGAAGCTTGTTTCATTTAAGAATATTAAGAGGGACCAAGATACATATGGGCACTATTTTCAATTTCTAATTTTTCACTTAAATATCTAATAAGTGGTGTTATATGTTATTCGATGCCACTATCCTGTTTACATACAGACACTTCGACATACGCTTTACTTGATAATATGGTAGTTCAGAATTCTATTTGTCATAATGGTTTTGGTAGTTGTTAAACAACTATCAAAACCATTCATCGTTCATTTACGTACTTGTTCTATAGAAGAGTTTAATATTAAGTCACTGCTACCCATAGACATCCGCAGTATTAAATCATTGCAGATTCATTGTCTACTTTTAAAGTACAGAGGAGGAGACCAATAGAAAAAAGAATATTTAATTTTTCTATCTCTCCTCCGGATATCCTCCTCCCCTTTCCATTCTTTGTTTTGTAGAAAATGATAGAAAGAGTGCCGGAGGCACCTCACTCACCAGACGGAACATAGAAAGGTTTTATTTCACCGATTGCGGGCTCTAGCACTGTATAAACTTTTCATCAAAGCTCCATACAGTCAAATGTAAAAGTCGTAAACATATGTCGTAAACGAAAAAACCGATTTTGCTGTCTTTTTGAATAAACGGATAAACACCGTTTTATTTATCATAACAAAATCATATTTACCACATTACTGATGTTATAAAAGACTGGAATACTTTATACGTACGAGTATTTTATCTTTTGTACCGCACGGTTTTTCCAAATTTTTTGTTTCAAATAAGTCGCTCGTTAATTGTCGAAATAAGAATACTAAAAGGTAAAGCGCCACTATCTAGAGTATGAATTTAAATCTTAATTCAGAAGGAAATAGAGTCACATTTCCGTTATTTTTTTAATATATGATTCATTGTAGTTTCCAATAACAACGAATTAATTATAAGAAAAGTAGTCCTTTTTAAAGTTACGCGTTCACACGGAAAATATTGTTTGTGCTCGCAGATTAATTATAATGAAATAAATTTTATGATCAATATGTATTTTAATCTGATCAAAATCACAAAAAAAAATTGTACATATGAACAGTTTTGAGCAGTGAATTTCAGTAGATCCAAATATATGGACAGATGTAGTTGTCCTTCAAAACGTGCTACCTACGAGACATTTTAATATTACCATGTGTTACTAAGTAAAAGACTATTTTCTTCTTATTTTAATATGATAATTTCATTTTGATAACATTTTGCACTTTCTTTTTCTTTTGAAGGTCTTCTTTAGACATGTTAGAGAAAAACGACAGAAGTAAAACTTCTAATGCAAGAAAATGCGCGCACACAACAGATTCACAGGATGAACATAGTTACGAATGTCAGACTGTGCATCGGTTAACTTCTGTCAAGGCTCAAACTACCAACATAGTAGTGGGGTAGAGAACGAATTATGTGTACGACATTTTAAATTTTTCGCTTTGTCCGAAATTAATAAAAAAAAAACAATTATTATATTCTAAAGAAATGCAATTTCTACCGCTTGTATCAGGTTCTACGCAAACTCTTTTTTGTCGACAGGCGACAAACGAGCAAATGAATCATGACCCTAAGCGAGTATCGCTACCCATATTGATGTGTAGAGGTATTGGTATTTACCAGTACTACCTAGATTAACAAGGCACATTTTTGCAATAGCTACATATATGATCAAAAACAACGTCACTCAAATCTTAGGTATTCTTCGGCACTACTCTACTTATTGTGACGTATCACAACAAACAATTAATGAACTGAAACGATGATATAATTTGTCATGTGACGGTTGCCGTATTTCCTAAGACCACGTACACACTGTTGAGTAAAGCAAATACAAATAGTAACGCTTTATTTGTGCATGGACGGATTTAAATTATATTTATGAACCAATAACGTACCAGTGTGTGCGTCGTTTCGAATATGTACATTATTAGGAGCTCACAGTGAAGTACAGTATACAATTTCTGTACTCTAAATTTACATGAAGACTGTTCCACAGGTACTTGTCGTAAAGTCAGTGCAATAAGAGTCTGAGGGAGAAAAAATATTTAAAATAAAAATCTACTATGATTCACTTTGAAATGATTTAATAATTTAAATTTCGCTCTTCTGTCTTCGATCTTAACCTTAAAATATTTCTATAGAGTATTGAAAACCAGGAATTGAGTGCTGAAGGTAAAAAGTATAAGCCTTAAGACAAAAAAATAATAAAACTCGTAGTAACACACGCTTCTTACGTGTGTATGCTGCCTTAGATCATAAAATCATCACAGAGTAAATAAAAGCAGAGAGTTTTTAATCTCGTCAAACAATCCGCGATGTTCCACAGTTATTCAATATGTATGAGTTTTACATATTTGTCAATGTCGTCTTTTATCAACACATTGTCTTAAATAGGAATTTATTCCGTATATTTTAATATAATTGTGTTTAGTGATTTTTGTAAACATCTCTATACAAAGTACATTGTTTATTTATAATGCGTTTCGTTTTTAAATTTTGTTAATGTCTGATTATTTACACTCAATGTTAACATCACCAAATATTTTAATTTACTTGAAAAGTTTAATTTATTTCATATGTTAACATAGTAAATACCTATACATTGCCATCGCTTGAACATTTATTAATACATGTCTAACGTTTTATTACCAATCTGGATGAACAACATTTAGCAATATTGAAAATCTTTTACAATTTCTTAACATTTTCTATTCGTTCATATATACAAAAATTAACATATTAATTGACAGCAACTTGACGTGTAATGTTTTAACACGAGGCACAAGAACTCAGTATCATTAGTTTACCTGCAGAAAATTACCGAGATATGGCAATGTTTAGTCCCCCGAAATGTAAAATTTTCCATGAAAAATTTCCCATTTCTTTCACACCACCCAATTCTCGTATATGCCTATCCTTTTCGTCGGAACGCTTACAATAGCAAGGGTTTTTACGCGCACGCCCAACTTAAAATAGCACTAATTAACCTTTTGCATATAAACTCAAAGTCTTAAATGGAACGTCAAAACATGCATCGTAAACTAATGGTATGATTGAATTTTATTCGAGTTCAATGACCTCTGTAATAAAACCTCTTTGGATCACTTAAAAAACTGAAAACACTATATTTAAAACAGACTTAATGGTATAATAGATGGTAAGGGATTGAATCACTTTTAAATCACAATCGTTCAATAAAACTTAGCTCCAAGGTACTTAAGTTGAATTCCTATGTAAAGTTTTAAAAAAACGGAAAGACAAAACTAGAATTTGAACGGTTTCTTCTCTAACAAAAACTAACATCAATGTGAAGGATCGAACTAAGTGATTAGATGTTTTCTAAACGTGGCAACTGCAAGCTACTTTTACCAAAACCTTTCTAAGTTATTTTTGTCACGACATCCTATTTAAAGTCAAAGTGCAGTTTTATATTTTTGCATTTCCTACCAAGTCGCTACCTGACGAGAGATAGCTTGAATTTTTAATATTAATAATTTTAGTAGTGAGGTTAGTTTAAGTTATTCATTTAATGGTAAAATTTCTTAAAGAAGGAAACACAGTGTAAGTAAAATAGTGTTGAATAAATACGATAAAAATAAACACACACAAAATGGACGACAGTCGGTAAAATTTAGTCTAGCTTTATCACACAGTCAATAGTCATCTCGTCGGTATATACACATGTAATCTTACTAACATGGATGGATGGATGCTGAACAGATCTGGATGAAATTTAGCACAGAGATAGATTAGTCTCAAAAAGCTCGGAAAAACGTACGATTTAGTATATATCTATAAATATTCATCGATCGATACATGTTTTGCATAGTGTTAGTTCAAGAAAATTATAGGGTTGCTACGGGAGAGCAGGACATTTGTATATTAAAGGAACCGCCGTGTCATCATCATCTCCCTGCCCTTTTACCACCTACGTAGGGTCGGCAAAGTTTGTACTACTCTTCTATATGTTCTGGACTCTACTATAGTCCATACCGTGTGTCTTGTCTTGTCAAGCAGCTTCGGGAATCCACCTCCCCTTTCTATCCTTTCCTTATTAGAAAAGGGTGCCTAGGGAGGACTAGCATTGGGCCTCCGGCACCTCACTCATGAGATGAAACGCAGAAAAATTCTACTTCACGTCTGTCTTCTGTGAGGTCGTGGTATTTCACTGGTCGAAAGGGCCATTTGTGCAACAGATGCTGTTGTTGCGGACTTCATCACCGTTTAAAGGAAACGTGTATTTAAATGCAATTTTATGAAATAGAGTTTAAACGTATTTTATAAAGAGAAAAAAAATAGGTTAGTGTTCGTATTAACAAGCCTGAATAACACAAAATTAAGTTTTAATAATTTTTTCGAAGTGAATACACAGTTTTATTAAATTCCATGCGGACGAAGTCGCGGGCAACAGCTAATCGATTTATAAAGGTTTCAAGTTGCCTATATCTAGGATACGCGGTGGAAGTGAGCGGTATTTCAAGGCGATCTCTGTCAATCACTGTGCAACGGGGGTTGTACTTGAACATAAGTTAAATAACACGAGTAGACTAGCTAAACCTCGTCACTTTGTCTGTATATAATAATAACTGCTATAAATAAACTACTGAAAGTATAAATAAACTATAACATATTGAAAGAAAAGGCTACTGCCTTTTCTTTAAAAATTTGTTTAGTAAAATATTTAATAAAAATTAATTCTCATTCTTTATGATTCCATCGCGAAGAATAATTATTTAAGGCCTTATTAAATTTCTTACTACGACTTGGATTGCATCAGTCGAGTGATTTTCAATATTGCATTTCAGTAATAGAAATTTAATAAATAAAAATACAAAGTTAAACTAAAATTAGAAATTAAAAATGTAATTATGAATTATTTACACATATACATACATAATAACATAATATATAATAAATAATAACAAAGCGCGCAAAATTGCTTTCTCATCAATTATGATTATCAATAATTTTATAACTGTCATAAAGATTTATCTAGGGAATCAAAGTCTGATCTGAGTTTTCGGAAGTTTTCGATTTGGTCAAATTAATAGCAGCAAATATCGGCCATGGTTATTACAACTTAATCCATACGGAACTAAAATAAAGATATTTTATACATTGACCGGATAGATTACAAATAAAAATTACAAACATGTTTGGAAGAATCCTATGTTTTAAACAAATTAAAGTACCAAATAATAGAAACGAGTGATTTCTCTCCATATAATTACAATAGACAAAAGCTACAACTAGAAACCTTGACACCTATCGCGTTAGCATAAAAAAGCGGTCAACCTCACAATGCTGCAACGGCCGAAACAAAAACATTTTGTTGTCTATTTTCAACGTAGACATGCTAGAGATATATGCCAAGAGAGCGCTCGCATTGCATCAGACTGACGCAGGTAACAGGCCGGCAGGCCCTCTCACCCGAAATGTCAATACAAACATTGTCACAGCGGCGTAAACGGTAGCGCTTCTAGAATAAAAATTATGTACAGGTTTCAAAAATGTTACCAATTTTTTTTATGAAATGGCAGTAGCTTAATAACAGAACTGTAAACTGTATAAAGATAAAATAAATCAAACATTTCCTAGCCCAAAGTTAGTTGAAAAAATTGATATTAACAACACTTACAATTTTAATAAGAAAAAAATCTACAGTTGACAAATTAATGACAAATTCCTGTAAATACATGTTTACAATTTTCTTTTTTTGTTTGAAATTTTATTCATAAGTTTTTTGTACAACTAAATTTTCATTCGTTTAATTTCGTTGCTTAGACTGCGAAACCTATCTACTTCGTTTTGTCTAGCAATATGAAACTAGCAACACTTCGTGTATAAACTTGCATGCATCTCAACGGATAGATTCTATCCATTACAATCTCATAATCCTCATATCAGCAACGTCATCGATCGGATCCCGCAAAGATAAGGATCATTACAGAGTTGTTTCTTAAGAAATAAATTTTATTTTGCTTCGTCCATTCTTACTTAAGTTAAACTGAAATAATTTTTAACTGTGACTGACGGACCGGTTGGCGCGGTTGGTAAGGCGCTTTGTACGCCGCAGGTCGTGGGTTCGATTTCCACTCGGGACATACATTTGAGTGCATGAACATGTCTGTTTGTCTCGTGTGTGTATGTAAAGGCAGCAGCGTCTTTTTCTCAGTACGGTGGAACATAATGCGATCGCCAACCCGAGCGACCGCTGAAGAGTGCGGTGATACTGTTAGTCGGACTTATTCGTGTCGGTTAAATTAACTATTGCTTGTTCTCTCAAATTAACACCGTTTGTTATTAAAGGGCATAGTTTCGAAAGGTTTTGATAAAGAAGATTTCAGAAGAGAGTCCCTCAGGGACATCGATTCCGATCGTTACTGGCTTTACCATTCGCAGAGTAGCCAGACGCAAGAGTTTTCGAGCTATCTTAAGCTGTCCTCAATGTGCGTGTAACAATACTAAATGATTGTGCTAGAATGTCGAATCAAAATTCCATTTAATTAATTGGACTACGACAGATGATAAGCTGCCGTTTTAATAATATCTTCAATTTTATCTTCTTGTTATTTCCTTTTTTAAATATAAAATAGGTTTCTTATTTAACACCCACAATGCATCAAATGGAAAAATATTAAATAAACGTATAGAAATCAAAACAAATTAATCCAACTTTTCCTTCAGACGATCAATAATAACATAATTATAGAAAAAGGTGGACTTTTTATTATTGGAAACGTTTATAAAATACGTCATAAAATTTCCATTATACGAGTCAATTAAAAAATCGATTCACTACAAACGGCCGCTACCGAGTTGACCGCGCGGGCGATGTAACCAAAAGTGGAGGTCAAACGCACATATGCTTCGCTTTGGTAGACAACAGGTGGGAGATGGGCGACTTTTTACTAAAAAAAATAGTAGGCTTTCCACTGCACGCGTGACGTATGCGTGACGCGCCGGCGGGCGCGCCGTTGCCCGGCCAATGGCGGCGTTTACCGCCCCATATATACTTGAACTGGCGACCGAACGACTCAAAGTTTAAACGCACGCTGTTCGGTTCGCACGAGTGTGTTCAAAGTGACCGTACCCGCCGTCCATACTTCGCTCGCCGCTCGCAGCCCACAGTACGAACGCGCGAAAGTGTTTTGTGTACATCGTACATTCTCTACTGTATAAACTGTGAGTAGAACAATTTTCACTGTATAGACGCGCTCGGCGACGTGTCCAACGCGGCCGTAACCCGACGCCGGCCGCGCCAGGACTGTCCGCTGCTGTCGGCTCCTCTTCCACATCTGATTACGTCGCGTTGGACACGCGTGTGACATAAGTTTTTAACTTAATTCCGGCCTTGATTTTTACAACAAACCAGTGATATAATACAGTTGCATTCGCAACCAGCCAGTACGTTTGTATATTTTTTTCATCATTTAAGTTTTATTGCATAAGCGCCTTATATGTTTGTAGTTTATATATTCGTTAGAATTATCAGGAGATCGGCCTGTTATCTGACCGCGATCTCTTTTATCTCTTACGCGCATTGGGCGATAGGTGGGATAAAGTTATCGCAGTGATATTTCTCGTCCCGAGAATAATATTTTTTTTTCGTATAATCTGTCACACTTCATAGTAATCTCAGCTTTATCTATGAATAAGCATCGGAGTTCAAAACTATATAATGAACTATTTATTTACCTATTTATTAGATAACTAGAAATCTATTAACACTGTAAGCTGAACATTACGTGATAAGAAGTACATGGGCAAATATGAAAAATAACCTTCAAATTAACCTTTCATATCTATGAATTTTTGTATTTAAAGATTTTTAAAGATGTAACTAATCTTCAATGTAAAAGCAAATCTACCACACACACTTTGGTAAACACACCGAACCAAAGATGACGTCTCTAACGTTATAGATAATACGTAACGGTGACAAGTTTTTTCTACTCCTCCAAACTAAAAAAGTATGATGAATGTGTAACTGGTATGCTGTAAGTTGGCAAACTTCATTCACGCCCAAAACAGTTGCAAAATCCGTATCGTGTATTATTTACATTTCCTTCTTATCTCTTATTTTATGTCTCAGTAATCCAACATAACCTGGCCATTCGAGCGATGCGTGAAAGAATTTTGATAACGCATTTTGACATCGCTTTGATCTTGTGTGGAATTTTTTCCCTTTCCCTTGCAAAGTAATCGTATGTCGTACTGTGTGAGTTTCAGGTTTATTCTAGAATTTTAAATTTGACACGTGTCATAAATGTTATAGTTTTAAATTTAGTACAAATGATTTCTTTTCATCCAATCTTATTGTCAGCGATTACAAATTGAATTTATTATTAGTACATATTTCAGTATTGTGTTCTTATGTAGAAGGAATAGTGTTTAACCTTCTATGGTGGATTTATTCAATTATTACAAAATGTTCGTCCCAATCCATGCAAAATACAACATTATGTTCATAAAAATATTACTACAAAACAGAGACTTAATTAAATTTCCACTTATACTTCTTTTAATGTTGAAATATTCAAAATAAAGCATATAGCTTATAACATCAAACTTCCGTATAACGTACAAACTATATCCATTGTATTAAAAACTTTAAAAATACATAGGAATTCTAATGCACTTGCCGTTACTTTGTAATCATTTGATTACAAAAAAGATATATTTATATCACAAGACTAAACGTATAAAATTGTTGACTTATTCACCTCAGGTGAGAAAATATCTAACATAAGCATAAACTTTTCTAGTAATCGTTAAGCTTTACTTGGATATGTATGAAAACCAAAAATAAAATATATAATAATGACTCGAATACGATTTCTAATCAACCTTTAGAAATAAATGACATTTATTTATGTAAATGTAGAGAGATTGCGGTAAACTAAAAACAAAATAAATAAGTAAACAAGGCCGGTGGTCGTTGCATAGTTTACAAATATACGGGAGGTACGTACAGTGGAGCTTATTTGTATTGCGTTGGAAGGTATAGAGATTTGTAATGCAGTATAAATCTCTATACCTGTCTATAAGCATTACAAATCTCTATATATGTCTTAAAGTTATTAGCACTGAAAATTATGTTACCGTATAATTAATAAGCTTAACATTTTCTATTAGAGTGACATCCAGTATTCATTTTAAAACTGTTATAAATACGAAAGGTTGAATGGATGTTTGTTACACTTAAGCCGGAACGGCTGAAAGGATCTGAATAAAAATTTGGCTCAAATTTAAATTCGGGAATAGGCTACTTTTATTTCATTCAGAAATTCAGCGGGCAAGAGGCCGCATTTTATAACTATTGCACAAGTTATCCAAACTTTAATCAGCCCGTCAGTTCTCACATATACACATTAAAATGTATGTACAAAAGAAATCTCGGTTAATAGCTAGTAGTAGAAAAACAATGATCGCACTATATAAAGCCTTACAAATTACACATTGAAGTTCTAAGTTTGCTTGTTTGAAGTGTAATATGTGGTAAAATATTACTTTATATGTTTTTAGGTTATGCAGTTCTTACGCGAAAACACGTTCGTTATATTGTATTTCTTAAACAATTATTGACTTTGAGTCATGAAGAGGTGTGGGACGTATCATGAGACATAACCTGGCTTGTTTTTTGCATTAGCATGTAGGACCAGGGTTGCCTGCTATATTAAGTATTAAATTCATTTTAAGTACATGTGCAAAAGCTCTTTGGTAATTTAATGCTATAAATACTATGATTATAAAATAGCTAAGATTTTTTATTCTATTTTTGGCCAGTACTGATTTTCATATAAAATTCATAGTCCATTTCAGTTTGGTCTAGTCTAGTCCAGTTTTTGTTAAAAGTTTAAACTTTATATTAAGTAGAGATCTTTTTGAATTTGAATTTCATTTGAACTTACAATGTATGTTCCATGAATGTAACAAAAAGATGTTATATGGATAATATGAGTTTATGTTAAGAGAAGTAAAACAACTTTTTTTTCGAAATAACGAAAAC
Organism: Papilio alexanor hazarajatica; assembly: GCA_018246295.1. Taxonomy (NCBI): domain Eukaryota; kingdom Metazoa; phylum Arthropoda; class Insecta; order Lepidoptera; family Papilionidae; genus Papilio; species Papilio alexanor. The sequence goes on along the minus strand of DWLR01000587.1, from coordinate 6,856 downwards.
ACTTGATATGTTTATCATGTTTTAACATCCATGCATACATTACTATCAGTTTCAATGTCATCGTAGGCGCAATGAAAAAGACATCAACGCAATACTATCACCGATTGTCGTTTTTACCTTATGTATACAAATTATTTCCGTTTATTATTATATTAATATGTTTTGACTATAGGAATTATATTGACTTTTTAAACATAATATTGTGAAAGAATAATAATTATAAGGCATTGTTTTTAATTTGTCTTTTTAAATTTTTTTTAACAATATTATGAATTCATTTGAAACTTATTTTACTTTCAAATGTCAATAAAAGATCTGTAATGTAATTTTAGCAAGTAATCTGTTGGATACCTAACATAATTACTTTATTTGATTTAAGTTAATATATGCAATATGTTTCCAATTTTATTCTTATAGGAATAATGATGAAAATTGCATGGCTTTGTTAATGACATTCTATTAATCTCAGATTAATCGCTCACAACGTTGAAAGTTTTCGCCTTGACATATAATTAAATAGGAAGTTAGTTAATTTACGGCAATTTATAATGCCCGCTTCCAATTTATTAAATTTCATAACATATTATGTCTTGATTGAGCTTTGCAAATAAATTTATACAGCTGTGCAAGTTTATTACTTTTAACGTACACATGCGTTTTTGACATTTGTTTGTATCTTATTACAGTTTAGTGACATATTGAATAAGACGATACAAAGCGCGAGAGCTGTGTCAGTATTGCGCCAAATGGAAATCCATGCACATAAGTGCATATTTATTTATTTATATATATGTTTGACATATTTATTCCCAAGGAGGGTTAGCGTCAGGCTGGCGGCCGGCCGTAAAACTATAGCCAAAACCAGTTACAGTATGGACTACAGTAGAGTCCAGGATATATGGAAGAGTAGTAAATACTGTGCCGACCCAACGCAAGCGAGATAAGGGCAGGGAGATGATGATGATGTATATTTGACATAAACAAGTAAAGTAACTTAACTTTTAATCTCATAAGCTTTAATTAGTCATGGAAGAAAATTTGAATTGTATGTACACACTTTATCCAAGTTTTTTCTAGTAGCCATTGTCATCATTTTTTTCAAACATAACTTAAAAGAATAACTAAATACCATTTTTGTTTAGACATCGTCTAAATAAAACCTAAGCGTTAGGATAATCATGCATATCTATTGTACGATCGTCCTAACACTTAGGTTTTATTTACAATCACGAATCTTACGAATAAGTATGTGTTTTCTTTTATAACTTTCATAATTTTATTTTGTTCTTTATTTAGATTTAACTACATTTATTTCATAAATTTAAGTCCAGAAATTTCGGCTCTCGTCTCAGCCTATTATCGTCCACTGCTGGACATAGACCTCCCCCATTGATCGCATAATTGGGCGGAAATGTGTCTTAATCGCCACGCTTGTCAGGCGGGTTGGCGATCGCAGTATGTTCCATGTATTCGTGAAAAAGAAATGCCCAAACTTAAGTGGATTATATCACTTTCCTCTATTTTTTATCCAATTATAATTTGCTATAGCTTACAGAGGATACAAAAATAAAAATATAATGTTAATAATTAACATAAAACGGACAAATGTTAAACACAGGTGCGTCTTTAGCATATAGTGTACATATATTTAATTAAAAATTTAATTAAAAAACAAACAAATTTTATTTATGTACGCTCAAATTAAATATTAATTAATAGTGGGCACATAATTTAGACGCAATTTGAATTTGACTGAACACCTGTTTGTAATCCGACACGGCGACCCATTGCTCTCGGAAATTAATTACCCTATTAATAAGGTAAAACGATACCTTATTAATATTGAGTTGCTTTTATAATTTTTTTTAACTTTAGAATTACTTATAATGATAATTATAAAGATTTGTGGCCACAATTTAAATGTCAATTTTCAATCGTCATTAATTTCCGCTTTCTTTGATTTCATTAATTAACTTGTAATCTTATCATTAATACGTGTTCAATGAAAGGTATTTAATTTTAATATGCTATGTTATATGTGTATCTACGGTTATTTTTCTTTCTTTTTCTAATTTCCATAAATTTAAGATAGTAGAAAACAAAATGAAAAATCCACCACCACCTCTGCCTACGATCCGTCCACTGCTGGACATGTGCCTCCCCCATTGATCGCATCATTGAGGGGAAATGTGCCATAATCCCCACGCTTGGTAGGCGGGTTGGCGATCGCAGTATGTTCCACCGAACTAAGAAAATGATGCTGCTGCCCGCCCTGCGGTGGTATTTACATCCAGACACAAGACAAACAGACGTGTTCATGCACACAAATATTTGTCCTGTGTTGGAATCGAACCCACGACCTGCGGCGTTAAAGGCAAGTATATTACCACTGCGCCAACCGGTCAGACAAATAAAAAAAAATATTCTTTAATTTCTTGAACTGATATTATCGCATGCCAAGCACGTGGTGTATTACAAAGTTATTACAAACATAACAGCTCATGTTTACAGACGTCTCAATGCGTCTTATTTCCTTATACAATTCTATTTATATCTTCATTCCCAGTATGTGTCATAAGTAGTCATACTGTAGTTGTTATTATAAATTAGGTCAATGCTTGCATTCAGTACCATATGTAACAATGTCTTTACGTAAAAAATTTACTTCAGTCAAAATCAATGATGTCAGAATTGTAGTATTGATGAGAATTAAGAGTTGGGGAGCTAACATGATATCATCTCCCAGACTACACTCACTTTACGTAGCGTCTGTACAATATATTGTCGTTTTCAAGTACATCTGTCATCCGTCATTTCAGTAATCGTTCCTTTTATTATCATAACACCTTCCACGCAATCTATTCCATTAATTTAGGCACACCCATACCGACATATTCTTAAACATTCATAGCTGACACTCAATAATACGTTCAGAGAAAATAAACAATGATAGCATTTCGCATATAATTTTTCCTGTGCCTAAATAATTAATAAACTTAACTAACCTTCTTTGACTTTAAGTGATTGATCGAGCGTTGATTTGTTAACTTTTCTAACCAACTCTCCAATTAGTATTGCTTCAAATCGTTCTATGGAACTTCAAAGCGCTTACCCAAGAGTACGGCCCCAGTAAATTCGTTTAAAATGTCTGTAAACAGTTTTAATTTTTGGAAAAATCGAAATTTTTAACGCTTTTTACGCTTTTCGCGAGTTTTTACGTCACATAAGCTAAAATAAGTAAACAGATACTTTCATTATCTTTAGCCTATTTAACATTTGTCAATTTTCATTTTAATTCGTTTTTTATGACAAATATAACGTGAAAGTTGATGAAACGTAGAAATTGTACATTACTGAACGTACACAAGCTTCACGTGAGGCATTTGTAAACCAACTCCGAGTCAATATGATTACGAGGAACTCGAGTTTGTCACTAGACAAGCATGGGTGTGTGCTCAGTGATGAACTGAGCGGAAATTACACATAACACGAGATATTCGCTATAACTAATATTATATATATTTACATAATTAGTAGTTGTATGCCAACACACACACATTTTTCTTTTTATTTCGTATAAAATATATCGATTAGTAAACAGATACATACTAGATGTTTTAACATAAATACTAGCAAAAGGCACATACATTTTAAGGTAAAATACGCTGTAATACCGTCACTAAAAGCAAACACTTATAGTGTTGACATTTGACCTACCCAACTACCAACTTGGTATGTGAGCAAGTGCATGGAGCGTAAGTTAACACTTTTAATAACTTTCTTTGTAAATCTGAATAAGGTCAAGATATTTTTGGATCGAGTATTGAATTCGTACAACTGAATATCATACGAAATTTTTTTATTGCTTTTAAACTTCAAAATTGAACATTTAGCAAACCAAAGATTTCTGCAAATCTAATGAGAATTTTTAATATCAGAAACATACGTTTCAGTTTCAGTTCGATAGATAAACAAATTTGCTTTTAAAATGATGGATGGAAGTCCAAAATGATGAGATGACTTTGTCAAAGTCCGAATGTCAAGTTGGAGACTTATATATGTAGTTTAGAAATATTAAGATAAAAAGCAATTTAAAACATTAACCATTTCTTATCTTAATGACTTAAGTAATCTTTAAGTTATTTCCATTCACAGTGATTGTTAGACAACCTGTCTCCATTTATTGTTTACTTAACAAAGCGAACTTACAAACAACATAAGTTAAATGCTTTTAGCACAACTAAGTCTATCTTCATTTCCATTTTGTGTAAGCTGATTATTTTTTGTCTCCTACAATTTACCATTCGGAAACAGAAGGGCGTGTTTTAAAGCACATTTTAATATTTAATTTACAATAATTGTATTGAATGCCAAATAAAAAATTTAACTAACACGACTCTCGACCACGAGCCTAAATAAAAGACATGCAGTGAAATAAAATAACTGCAAAATTATAACATTCATCTTTTATTTCCGAGTAATTCAGAGTTTATGATTTTGAACGTTGTACGCCATTCGTTTAGTCCCGTACAGTTGGCGGCGAAGCGGACGCATTAAGTGGTTTAAACTGTAGAAATACTCACTGCCCTCGACAGTGTTGCGTCTGAGTGGCAGACTGTACGTCGATTGACCTCCGAAAAACAGCGGGCATTCGTTATTTAGTTTTCGAGGAACACCGTAAATAAATACATTATATCTCACATAACATGATTCACTCGATACGACGGAAACACTCGAATAAATCATTGGACGCCATCGCTTCGAGTGGCTTAAATCGATTTATCACTAATCCGCTATCTCTAGTCGATTGAAATTAAATCGATTGCACCGAAACATTAATCGATTCAAGAACCGATAGACGCTTCAAATTAAATTTGAAATACAATTATGGACTTGATGTTTTAGAAATTGAAAAAATAATCTGATGACTAATAATACAACTTTTAGCACATCAATATTTTGATGTAATATTTTAAGCATATCTGTTTTCGTCGGATTAAATCTTGTTGATCATAAGTAAACTAACAAATTGCTTTTATTTATGACGAAGAAAAACACTACGAAAGGGATTTTGTAGATTCCTCCTCTTAGACAATAGTAAAAGAAATCTGCGAAATAGAAAATCAAAAGCGCTGAAGTTATTAAGCAACGTGAATAAAAATAGAATAATAATTTACAATATAATTCAAAAAGTTGACTTGCAAATGAGAAAAATGAAAATAATCTAGATTAATCTAACTAAGTGGATTAAAATTGTCGTCTTATTTTAGTTTTTTTTTTTATAAATGTATTTTATTATCTTTACTATAATTGTCAAAGTTTTCATTTTGATGCAAACGAAGCCGTTGGCAACAGCTAGTATTTAAATAAACTAGTCTAGAAGTCTAATGAAATCTAGAGTCAAGTGGCTTCTTCACCTTGCGCTGACTAGTCACGCAGATGTGGGGTTAGTATCCTTTTGGGTCTCTGCCAACGCCGCGGGCACTCAATTGTTTGTTTATCATTACATGTACCACGCGTTACCTCTACACGTCGGGAAATCAAAAACTATCGCCATTATAAGACTGTTTAATATGTTACTTCTGACGCAACAGGTTAAAGCTCTCATATACTTCCTAAATGGGTAATTATAAGTTGTTCTAGATTTCATATCTGAATGTTGCGAAGTCTTATGTTAGATTTATGTACCTGGTCTCAAGCAACTGAGTATTTTGACCTATATACAGATATTAATAACATATATAACAACATATCCCGTCTGTCTGTTACAACGCGAAAAACTCAAAAAATCTAAAGTAAAACAATAACTTTGTACATTAAATTATCAACTTTAAACTTGCTGAGAACTTACTTAAAGAAAACGGAAACTGTCGCTGGATTTCAGTTAAATTCTACTTTTATTTATGTAGTGATTTCCCGTCAATTTACGGTTATACGCTTTTGTTTAGGAGCTTACGCTTCTATTTCGGTGATAGATCTTACATAGATCTGACATAGTGTGACCTAGCTGTCTTCATATTTTATATCCAGCATCGATTGGGTATATTTATAAATAAATGAATATAGTACACGCACTCAGCGAGTACGCTGATACAAAACCTTCCTATTCAGTCATTTTATAATTTATCCGGGACGGACAAACAATCAAATCCTTATTATTAATATAATACTAACGTTTAGATATTATTACAGGATATGTTCGAACAAAGTATTGTTCTGGGGACAATGAAAGCAAGTGATTTTTATGTGACCGCAACCGAGTAAGCATCTTTTTTATGGAAAAAGCTTAACCAGTGCACAAATATACAACGGAAGCTTCTGAGAGCTGCCTGAGGTTTGATGATTGTTGTCGAGATAGGGTGGACAGTGTAACAAGTAAAAAAATCTCTTTTAGAATTTCTTAGTCAATCTAAAAAGATCTCTTCTACATTCATACATCTACACACATATATGCTCGATGGTCATGGGTATTTTTAAACGATTTTAAGATCTTTCTTTCGCCCGTTACCAATCTGACCGGTATAAATTTGTCTGAAACGTTCCTAATGGAACTAACAATTCCATACTACGAAATACTTTTTCAGTATAAAGCCTAGTCATTCTTTCTTTATTCATAATTTCTGCGAAGCATATTTGCAATTAAAATACATTAATTAAAAAAAACATACATTAATTCAATTATTTACATAATTAACTTTTAAATAAACGGAGAGATCTTGGTAAGAAAACGATATCACGTCGACAAGATCTTGACACTATTCGTCTCAACTTACGTTCACTCATGGAGGTTAGAAAGAAGGAGAACGATTGCTATAGAAAAAAGTGTCCTAGAAATTTGGACAAAATAAGTGAGACG